>JAQPPZ010016835.1:600000-779455 GCA_028583015.1 Wollemia nobilis | reverse complement strand
GGTTGCATGATTTTCCTCTGCAACTGTCCCTGTAACTGTCGTTCTACTTCAGTTAACTATCCGTAATCGTGTTGTTGCGACCTGTCACGAAATCACGACACTTATGTATCTTTGTACTCTTCTCGCCTTTTACCCGTGAAAACATGACATGTCACGATATCGTGACATTTTTGCCTCCTTGTCCACTTCTTGGCTTGCACCCGAAAACATGACATGTCACGAAATCGTGACACTTTTTGCTTCCTTGCACTCTTCTTGGCTTGCACCCACGAAAACATGACATGTCACGAAATCGTGACACTTTTCGCTTCCTTGCATTCTTCTTGGCTTGCACCCACGAAAACATGACATGTCGTGAAATCGTGACACTTTCGCTGCCTTGTGCCTTTCTCTGCTTTTAGCCCACGAAAATGGAACATGTCGCGAAATCGTGACACTTTCACTGCCTTGTGCTTTTCTCTGCCATTCACCCACGAAAACACATGTCACGAAATCATGACACATTCACCTCCATACACTCTCTCTCCTCTTCGGGTTGCGAAAACCCGACATGTCGCGAAATCGTGACACTTTTCCTTGCAAGCTCTTTCTCTTGAACCTGTCGCAAAATCGTGACACATTTTCATCCATACTGTCTCTCTTGCAAATTGTTGCAAAATCGCGACACTTTTCTTTGTGAGCTCCTTCTCCCCGAACATGTCGTAAAATCGTGACAGTTTTCTTTGCTTGCGCCTTCTCCCCGAACACGAAATCGTGATAGTTTTCTTTGCTTGCACCTTCTTTCCAAACATGTCACAAAATAGCGACAGTTTTCCTTGCGCTTTCTCTTTCATCCAACATGTCGCGAAATCACGACAGTTTTCCTTGCGCTATCTCTCTCTTCGAACATGTCGCAAAATCATGACAGTTTTCCTTGCGCTTTCTCTTTCATCCAACATGTCGCAAAATCGTGACAATTTTCCTTGCGCTTTCTCTCTCTTTGAACATGTCATGAAATCGTGATAGTTTTCCTTGTGCTTTCTCTCTCTTCAAACATGTCGCGAAATCGCAACAGTTTTCCTTGCGCTTTCTCTTTCATCCAACATGTCACAAAATCGTGACAGTTTTCTTTGCGCTATCTCTCTCTTCGAACATGTCACAAAATCGCGATAGTTTTCCTTGCGCTTTCTCTTTCGTCCAACATGTCATGAAATCATGACAGTTTTCCTTGCGCTATCTCTCTTCGAACATGTCACGAAATCGTGACAGTTTTCCTTGCGCTTTCTCTTTCGTCCAACATGTCGTGAAATCGTGACATTTTTCTTTGCGCTTTCTCTTTCTTCGAACATGTTGCAAAATCGTGACAGTTTTGCCAGCATTTTCTCTCTCCTTTGATATGTCGCAAAATCATGACAGTTTTGCCAACATTTTCTCTCTCCTTCGATATGTCGCGAAATCGTGACAGTTTTGCCAGCATTTTCTCTCTCCTTCGATATGTCGCGAAATTGTGACAGTTTTGCCAGCATTTTCTCTCTCCTCCGATATGTCACGAAATCGCGACAGTTTTTCTTTCCGACCAAACATGTCACGATATCGCGATAGTTTTCTTACTTGTCTTTTTCTTGGATCTTTTGAATATGGGCCACTTCTATCTTCTTGGATATTCACTGTACATGCTCTGACTGACCTCTGAGCTCTTGTCTACTGCATCAACTGATCTATCTGTTTGTGTTGACAACAATGACAATATTGTTTCTGCACCTTGCTCAACAAATAATAGGTGATAATGATTGATTGGTCTAGTCAATCAATGATGTGCATAAAGACTTGGTGATCTGACAGAGTGGGTCTAGAAGGGTGAATAGGGAAGACTCCAATGCTCCAATGAGAAAATAGCAGTTGACAACGATTGATTGGTCTAGTCAATCGATGATGTGCATAAAGGTTTGGTGATCGGATGGAGTGGGCTTGGGTAGATGAATTCAGTGCATCAACGATTGACATAATAGGTGGCAATGATCGATTGGTCTAGTCAATCGATGATGCACATAAAGGCTTGGTGATTAGATGGAGTGGGCTTGAATTAATGTTTCAATGATTCAATACCACATGGTAATTGATAGGTTATGATCTTGAACATTTATAATGGGTGAAGATTTATGGTAGGGTTTTCAAGTTTTTGTCCTACATATAAGATGTGAGCGAGCACATATGCTTTAAAAGCATGGAGGTGTGCATGATGGATTGACCACCTCTCTATGGTCTGGGTACCTCCTTTGTGGGATCCTTTCCATTGTGGGTGACTATTGGTAGCGCCAGCCCATGTGACCCACCTGGGTGCACCGAGGGCCTTTGACTCCATGCATGCATATTGATGGTCACTTTCATATGTAATAGTGATTTCCGCAGTCATGGTTATTTAATCAAAATATATTTTTGGTCGAGCGCACGACATAAGGTCACAAAATTTAATGATTAAAGGGGAGGCACTAGCCATTGAATAAAGGATAATGTTTGCAATGGCTAGCCACTAACCAATTGCTAAAGCACCTTTTTTTATGATGACTAAAGTTAGCCATTGCGACTAAAGTTAGCCACTATGATTAAAATAAAGACCATAATTTATTAAAGGTTATGTTTTTATTGAAATAGAGACCACTATCAGGAGGGTTGTTATAAATACAAGAAATATGGTGGATCAAAAATAGAGGAAGTGCAATTTTTATGAGCCATCATCCAATCTTACTAATAGTTGCAGTTATGAGCCATCATATGAACAATTGTAGTTTTTGTAATTATGGACCATCATCGAGCTTTGAATGAGAACCAATTGGTAAGCTATATGAGTGAGTTGTTGTAGTAGCCATTGGAATCATTTTTTTTGTGTTGTAGAATTTTGCAAGAGGTATACTAGAGTGCCCATCCTTATCGGTTGTATTTTCCTTTGTGTGTCTTATCTAGTCACCCTTTTTTTTCTCCATTATTGTGCAGTTTTGTTGAGGAGATTACCAATTTACTAAGATCATTTCCAATGTCTGAGGTTGAAATCTAGGAGGCTCTTTGTTACATCATTTGAACGAAGAGTTGTAGTTCTCTATTGCATCATTTGAATGGAGAATTCATTGTATTTGCTTAGTGAGATATAGTTACATTGATCAGACTCCCATTGTAATGATTTATTGGATAATACAATCATGCTTTCTCCTTTCAGTAGTTATGTGCAGTTTTTTTTGTTGTCCCATTTATATGTTACATTATTTGAATGTGTAAATGGCATCTTCTCTTGTTGGCATGCTTAATAATCTCTATTACATTATTTTAATGGATGTGATTGGCTCATTTTTTCTCCTCCCCCTTTTTTCTTCATCATATTTTAATTCTAGCTACAATTACCCAATGGATAAGGCACCGGTCTACAACTTGAAGCACTAGCTAGGAGTTACTTTTAAAATTGGTCAAATTTTATGTTGTAGTTTTATTTCATCTTTACAAATCTAGATGAGCATGAGCATATAAAAAATATTGTAGGCTCACCTTAAGGTTTTCCTTATCTTACTCGGTTTGTCTAGAGTCCTTGTGATAATATTTTCATGAGTTAAAGAGGTGGATCCACCATAGTCCACAGTGCTTATTATGAATTAGTGATTTTCTTGTGGCGTGAAAACCCAAATTCCTAAGGACATAGAAAATCACCACAACAGTTTTTGGCACCGTTGTCGAGGATAATTATAAAACTTTTTTGTGTGGAAATAGTCAGACAATGGTTTTTGACGGCCTAATATTATTTTATATTTGTATGTCTCATAGTATTTCCTAGAGTAAAATTTGTGAGAGTTGAGTGAACTTAATCTTGGCCTAAGTATTGTTGAAGATATTGCTCTTTCTTTGCACATTTGTGCTGGCAACTCTAAATGAACTCATAATTTTAAAAATCAAGAAAGGAGGAGCTATATTTGGCATCTACAAGAAGAAGTGGTAAAGAAGTGCTTGTTGGAGTACCAAGGGAACTCTCCAAGTCTCGAAAGCTCTCCTCAATAAAATATGTCTCGATGATAGAAGATGATGTCTTGGTGCTCTTAGGCTTGCACCTTTTATAGTGTGAAACCCTAGGTCTATGTCCAAGCCCTAGGAATGAATTTCTCATGCGTAGTGCAAGTTAGCATGAGAAGCTTTTGTCCTTTGTCTATGTTTGAAGGCTAGTTAACTAAAATCTAACTTCCCACTTGAGTCTCCTATGCGAATTGGTCATTAGCATGAGAAGATTTTGTCCTTTGTTTATGCTTGGAGGTTAGTTAACTAAATTTTAAATGCAAACTCAAGCCTCCTATGTGAATTGGTCATGAAAAGGAATGCAAAGTTACTCCCGCTCACCTTTATTGCATGTAGACTACCACTTCCACCTGTGATTAGGCCTGTTTGTCAGTAAAACTGCTTCTTATGGCTTAGCCACTGTCATCTATAGTGGCTAAGATCTGGTCACTGTCATCTGTAGTGGCTAAGGTCTGGCCGCTCTAGGCTTGAGCGGCTAGGATCTGGCCACTCTTGGCTTGAGCGGCTAGGCTTGGATGGCTTGAAAAGGCCCCAAATGAGTGGTGAGAACCATTGTTGATGCTTGGAAAGTCCAAGATTATGTCTTATGATCTTATGAATGTGTCTATGTGAGCAGCTCCCCTAAGCATGACATGATTTAGGTGTCTATAGATGCCCCTTTTTGCGATGCACTGTGTGGAAAACACAACGTTGAGCAAAAATGTAGACTGATCTGTTTGTAGGGTGTATGGTGATCAATGGTCTGATCAACGCTGGATGGCCCAATCATGCAAGATGGCATGCATCCCTTGAATCATTGCCTCAACGTTCGGAGGACTTAGCTCAGTGGCTTGGGCATGTTAAATTGCACTCATTCCTCAAACTCAATCGGGTAGCTTCAGCTGCTACAACAATTTCGACCGGTAGGAGAGCTACAATTGAAGATGTCATGTCTGCTTACGTTCCCAACAAACAAGGGAAATTTGTGATTGTTGTATGCAATGATTCGTAGGATGAACATGATTTTGCTATGATCGAGTGATATTTTGTTGATTTTGATTATGATTATGTTGAAGTTTTGAACTACTTCCTCACACAATGAATTGGTGAAGAAATGACAATGAATGAAGCGACAAGTCGCTTGACCAATATGACTAATCTGGTTCCTTTCTAGCATTTGTTGCTTTTAATGGGCAATCCCACATCCAAGTGTGATTCCAATTGTTTATGATGATCATCCATCCTTATCTCGAGGAGCGGTCCAGCTATCAATAGCCTTCTTAGGGAGTTAGGATGAGTGATTCTATTTATGTTTAGATTGTATCACTTTGACTTAATGTTTTTGGTATCATAGGGGAATTAGGATGATCCTTTCGCACCCGTGGAGTAGTCCGACCATCTTGGTCTTCTTCGGGATTGAAGGGTGGCACATCGTAATTCCAAAATGAGTTGTTTTTGCCCCAAGTGGCCTTATGGTTATCTACTCATCTCACCAAAATACATGGAGTGTAAATCGCTGCAATCACCGAGTTGATAGAGTAGGTGACTGAATACGAGGCCTACTTGAGATTGTGCTTTTATGTGATTTTTTTGTTATTTTGAACATTCTGATGATCTTAAACCACCAAAGTGTGTTTATTTGTTATTTTTGTGGGATCCCTCAAGGAGGAAGTCCCTTGTTTTGATCTATGGATCTAGCCACTGTCAGGTCCAGTGGCCTCTGAGTTCCTGCCTATGGCCGTTGTCACCTTGAGCGGCCAAGAAGTTTGGGCCACTGACATCAGTAATGGCCAAGGTGTAATTAAAGAAATATAAAATTTGCATTTTCTAGGGTTTGACCTTTCATTTTCACTATTGAAGATTCGCTTTGGGAGCTCTGGTGTGATAATGATGGTTGTGACTTTGGAGTTTGCTGGCATTGAGGACATGGCTACAGGTGAGACATCAGCTACTGTAGGAGAGGAGCTTCTCGGGTATTTCTCTTTTCTAAACCCTAACCCTCTTTTCTCTTGTCTGAGTAAAACTGAACCTCACTAAGTAATGGGTAAAATGAACCTCACTAAACCTGTTGGTAATGAATAAACTCCGTAGTTAGGCTTAGCTTACCTTTTGCTATGGTGGGTTAGTCCCCCTTTTTGTTCTCATTGCTTTGCCTTGGTAGTTTCTAGCCTAGGGTTCCCAAGTTTTTTGTTGTTCACCTGCTGCTACCATGTTAACCATTTTTGAACTTAGCTTAGTTTTGATGCCTGAGTGGGAATTTGCTTTCTATTTTTTTTTTCCTTCCCTTTTGTGTTTTTATGTCATTTTGTAATTTTTAATTTTTTTTTTTTTTAGCCAAGGGTTCACGGGTTTTCCGTGTCACCCCTTGGCCGTTGTCACTCAGAGCGATGGTTCTAAGCCGTTGTCGCTCAGAGCGGCCAAGTTTGAACCCCAATGGTCAAAAATTTGACCGTTGGGTCTTGGTCATTGCTGCCTCCAGTGGCTAGGTTTCGATCATTGTAGGTGACAACGGCTAAACCCTTAGCCATATTTTCTTGCATTTTTTTGCTAGTTGTTGGATTTTTATGACATATTTGATTTTTTTTTAAATTTTTGAATTTTTGATTTGTTTGATTAGGTGCAATCTTGTCCTTTTTCTTAGACTTAGAATAACCCATACTCTTTTGCACCATTTTCATGTTTATTATGAATTATGCCTTAGATGCATTGTAGTTATGTTTTATCTTTCTTCTGCTTTGCTTAGATCCTTACTGCTCGGGCTCGGGACCCAAAGCTCTTGCTTGACCTACTTCCTAGCTTTGATGATATAGATTGGGCATGGTTCAAAGCCCATGGGTTACAGTATGTCATTAGGCTACCTTACATCATGGTAGATCAAGCTTACCTTATGGCTCTGGCCCATCGTTGGGACCCATGGACTAATACCTTCCACCTCTCGATCGATGAGATGACCATTATATCGAAGGATGTATATAGGATCTTTCGGATTCCATTTGATGGGGTGGCCATTGTCTCTTCGACCACTACTGATCAGGTGGTTGTCTTCACTCGGGTGTTTAGAGGGCACTCTATGGATGCTCTCAAGGACACCAAGTTTGGAGGAGTGTCCATCAGCCATTGGCATGGGGAGGGTGTCTTTATGGTGAGGCATGTCATATTGTTGATGGTTATCAACAATGTTCTTATCTCGGATTGCTCGAGTTTGAGGTTCTCATGGAACCTTTTGGTGATGGTGCAGGATCTATTGGATAGCGAGGAGCCTATCATCTATGCATGGGGTAGATCACTATTGGCTCAGTGCTATGATGAGTTGTACCACATCCATCGATGAGGACATGTCAGCATTACCTATAGCTTGCTCCTACAGGTTTGGGGATGGGAGCATATTAGGGTAGATCACCCTAAGGGGCTCTTAATTGAGATTATAGTGATCGATGCTCGGACATAGTGCTATGCTGCTAGATGGGCTCGAGAGCATGAGGAGCACAAGAGCCACACTTTCATAGGGGAGCTATCCCATTACATTGATGCTTTTACTAGACTTTTGGTTAGAGATGTCGTATGGCACCCTTACCATGAGTGTCTTGCTTGGGATGATCCAGCTAGCTTTACTACTAGGACACGATGTGAGCGATGGCTCATTGGCCATAAGATTACCATCCAGGAGTATTTCTTCTACTCTTGGGTTCTTCGTCAGTATGGGTTGTAGTAGGATGTGCCCTTGGTACCATTCTTGTATAGGCACCTCATAGTAGAGAAGGACCTACCTCCATGGTAGATTATAGAGCTTTCAGATGAGGAGGATGCCCTAACTATTGACCCTAGAGTGGTTGGGGGAGTTATAGAGGCATACACTCAGTGGTGGGGTGATCGGATGTGGCATGGTGTCGGTAGCCTAGGGCATGAGGATGATGGTGGGGGTGATGGTGCAGATCCGATAGGATGTAGAGTCCGAGCCAGGACCGAGGTATGGGGCTAGCCAGTAGAGCAGGTGGTAGTGGAGGATCTTGATGTTCCTGAGGAGGAGGAGTTAGAGCTCGAGGAGAGAGACTCTCCTCTGAGAGCACAACTACATGAGGTCGAGGCTGAGCTTCAGGCAACTAAGATCTAGGTACAATGGTGAGATGCTACCATTGAGCAGCTCACAACATAGATACAGGCTCTGTAGGCTACTATTGGGGGTGGCGATGCTAGGATGCAGTTTGTTGTTCCTCCTTCTACACCATAGGAGGTTCCAGTGGTAGGTTTAGGAGCAGATGTGGGACAACTTTAGTATTTGTTGGATGAGCATGAGGAGCGGATCTAGGGACTTGTGGATCACATCACCATTCTTCAGATGCAGCTCAGGAGGCATGGGATTGTCCCTAAGGAGCCACCTGGTGTGGGTGGTTCGTAGGTCAGTGGGTGCTCTACCTCGGGGTAGTCTTCCACCCATCCTAGCTAGAGGACCTAGACTCGGATAGAGAGACCGATAGGCTCACATCATTCGACTCATGACACCACCATAGGGGAGGTGGCACTAGAGGAGGTGATGCAAGGGGCTCAGGCCCGATATTTGATTGATGCTTTATTTGGTCCTTGATTCATTTTTGAGGTCGACTGACCTATATGACTATAGCCCATGGGAATTTTTGTACATCCATTGGACTTGACACACATACTTTTATGATAGCTTTGCATTATGACTTATTATGTGTATCATTTATTGCTCATGTTTTTGTTGTTATTTTGTTTTATGATATGATGCGATGATGGTATTATGATGATTTGATGAATATGTTAGATGATAGATGATATTTGAAGATGCTTATATGATTTGATGATATGATGCGATGTATTTTGATGATGAATGATGAATTTATGATTGTATGCAAATGGATATTGCCTATATGTTTTATGATGTGGTTTATGGATGATTAATGACTTGTTTTTGTGGATGGATGAGTTATTGTTAAATGCATGTTTTAACTTTGCTTTAATTGTATGCATCTAACTTATGTGATGGGATGGTATAAATGAACCTGTATGCTCTAATCACTTAAAACATATGGAATGCATATGACATTGACAATATTAATGGGTGATACCACAGAAAGTAAAAAAATAATCATGAATTTAAATAATCACTCTTATCATAAGAATTGATTAAGTATTCATATATGAGATGTAATGGTGTGTAATGTATTTTCTTAATAAGTTTCTATAAATTAAAAGATATAAAGTAGTCAGTGGTCGTCTATATACTATTTCTAATATATATGCGGTATCTGTCCTACTATGTTGATACCCCTAATTTATAGAATCTTATAAAGAAAGTGATGGTGTGAATGATGTTATGATTTGTTGCTATGTAAGAATTTTTGGGGCTTTCTGGAGATTCAAACACTCTAGTTACCCTATCAACAACTATCTACTGACCACTTAGACTTTTGAAAAGTAAGGCTTTTACCATGGACCTAGTTTTTCATGATCTCTGTGTGTGCATGTGATTGTATATTTTGAGGTAGAACTCAAGCATTTCCTCCGATGTCAGGCGGGATTCTTTCAGCCCATTGCTAAGATCAGGGATCCTCAAGTGTTCATCTCATCCTTATGTTGGACTTAGTTGGACTATACCACTAGGCAATATTGGGTTACCTAAGCTAGCTCATCCACATTCAAACATTGGTCTACACAAATGCATGAAGCAATTGTAATAGACATATCATCATGCGTAAGGATTTCTCCTTCTAGTTTTGTACAATGCTGAGAATTCCAAGGATTCAAGCTTTATTCCCTTTTTTTGGCTTCTTTTTGGCTTTGGATATTTGCTCATATGTAGTGATGAAAATCACTTTTTATTTTGATTGATTTTTTCTTTGAGCTAGGATTTTTGTAGTGATGATAATCACTTTTTATTTTGCTCATATGTAGTGATGAAAATCACTATTTATTTTTGATTGATTTTTCTTTGAGCTATGATTTTTTTTGAATTTATGATTTGTGTATCGGATTATTGCTTTGAAATCTGGACTGTATGCTTGGCCTTTTGAATATGTACTTTGCTTTGGGATTTTGCTTATTTTGATTTAAGCAAGGGATTTGGATAGGGTAAAGCTTGTCCTTTTGCCAATTCTCAGCACCTTTAAACCGGTTGCATAGGGGGATAAGCAAGGAAAATCCTTTTCGCTTAAGGTAACCTAGACCGCTTTGTAGCTTTCATATTTTCCTTGTACCAGCTAGGATTTTAGTGTTTCAATTAGTGATGGGATCTTGAATATCCAAGGCATTATCATAGCTAGACCTTACCTTCTACTAATCAAAGTTGTTTTCCTCAAAATTTGATAAGATCACTAGGTGTGGTTGATTAACCGAAAAACCTTAGTATATTATGTATAGCAACAAATAATGGTTGTGTTGAAAAACACAATTACACACATGTGTTGATGGAGGTATGGATTTGAATGATTTGTGCGACAAACTGTGGTATCACTTTTAAGGCTCTCATGACATATGCAATTGTAGTGGATATGAAAATGCAATGCAATGATGTGGATGCAAGATGTGAGATGCAATTGTTTTTGTATTTTTGATTTTTATGTTGTTTTTGTATTTTTGTTTAATTTGACCAAAGGGCTTATTATGCCTTTGGGGCTTTTGTTTGATTTTGACCAAGTAGCATGAAGTACCCTTGGAGCTTTTTGAATTGATTTTGACCAAGTGGTTTGAATTACCCTTGGAGCCTTTTGAATTGATGTTTGACCAAGTGGTTTGAATTACCCTTGGAGCCTTTTGAATTGATGTTTGACCAAGTGGTTTGAATTACCCTTGGAGCATTTTGAATTGATGTTTGACCAAGTGGTTTGAATTACCCTTGGAGCATTTTGAATTGATGTTTGACCAAGTGGTTTGAATTACCCTTGGAGCATTTTGAATTGATGTTTGACCAAGCGGTATGAATTACCCTTGGAGCCTTTGATTGTATTTTTGAAATTTTATGTTTTTATGATTTGTTTTGTGTTTTTGACATATTTGAATGTTTTTGATTTTTGAAATATTTGAATGTTTTTGAATTTTATGAAATATTTGAATGTTTTTGTATTTTATGTGTAGAATGCCTTTAAGTGAATGATATTGAGAGGCTCAGGCTCCTCAACACCATCTAATGATATAAGGTGATATGCTCCAGGCCCAACTCTCTGTGAAATCATGTATGGGCCTATCCAGTTTACCATGAACTTATCTCGTAGATGCGATGGCAGATTCGAATTCTGCTGGTTTTCTTTGAGCACTAGATCTCCAACCTTGAATTCCCTTAGGTGGACTTTACTATTGTAAGCTCATGCAAGGTGATCTTGGTAAACATGAAGATGCTCTAAAGCATTGACTCGACATTCATCAAGAAGCATCAACTGATCAAGGCGGCCTTGTCGCACGACATCATCATCTATGAAGTCCTTTAATGCTATGCGTAGAGTCAGAATTTCCAACTCTAGTGGCATGATGGCCTCAGTGCCATATACTAGTGAAAATGGTGTTGCCCTAGTGGGCATCCGTATACTAGTCCTGTATGCCCATAGTGCAAGAGGCAACTGCATGTGCCAATCCTTGTGATTGTCTTGCACCATCTTCCTCAAAATGGAGACTATTGTTTTGTTTGAGGCTTCTGCTTGCCCGTTTGCTTGTGGATAATAAGGCATTGAAAAACTATGCTGAATATGGTATTTGTTCATTAAAGCACACACATTTTTGTTCTTGAAATATGGCCCATTATCCGATATTATCTTAGAAGGGACCCCAAAATGACTTATGATATTATGGAGTATAAACTCCGCAATCCTTGGTCCAGTTGTTGATGTTAAGGGGATCGCTTCTACCCATTTAGTGAAGTATTCTATGGCCGTTATGATGAATGTGTGTCGGCCTGAGGATGGGGGTGAGATCTTCCCAATCAAGTCTAGTCCCCATTGCGAGAATGGCCATGCTTCCTGGATTGGTTGCAAAGCTTGCGATGGTAAGTGCGTTAGATTTGCATGATGTTGGCACTTACTACATTTCTTGACATACTCATAGTAGTCCCTTTCCATGGTGGGCCAATAGTAACCCATTCTCAAGATGCACTTAATGATGGCCATGCCACTAAAATGGCCTCCACATGTACCATCGTGAGCTTGCAAAATTGCCCAGGATGCTTCCTGGGGCTCAAGACAATGGAGTAATACTCCATCATATCCTCGTCTGTAGAGGATTTCTCCTAGCAAGATGTATCTTGTTGCTCTCTATTTGAACGTTCACCTTTCAGTATGCGACAAACCTTGAGGTACTATTCCAAGCTTTAGGAAGTCCCATAGTTGGGAAAGCCAATCTTGATAAGCCATGACTTCTATAGAAAATATGGCTTGCTCTTCTTGTATTTTTGAGCTAGTGAACATGGATTGAGGAACAACTCTATGGTGTATGGTTGCACCACACTCCATAGGTCCTTGGGAGATCAAAGACCCCCAAGGTGTCATTTGCAAGAAATATCTTGCTATGAAGGACCAATCCTGATTTGGCTCGATGTTGATCATGTTGATTGATTCTTGATTGTCAAAAGCTTCACGATGTATTGTTGAGTGCGAAAGCACTTTCACATGAATGGTTGTAAAATCAGTAGATAGATTCTGAGGGATTAAGGATCCCAAAGAGGCCATAGTGTCTACAAATCTATTTGATGTATGAGGGATTGCCTCGATGTCGTACCATTCCAGTCGGGCTAGGTAAGTGTCAACAAGTTCCTTGTAAGTCTTTAGGAGTGGGCACCTACATTGGAATAGTCCTTTGACCTAGTTTACTATGAGCAAGGAGTCACCAAAGATATTCAATATTTTAATGCCCATTGCTATGGCTGTTTGGAGTCCCAGGATCAATGCTTCATATTCTGTATTGTTGTTTGTGCATGGGAAGTCTAGTTTGAATGATAAGGGTAATGGAGCACCTTGTGGTGTGATAAAGACAATCCCTGCTCCACCCCCTTGTTCACACTTCGAACCATCGAAGAACAATGACATGTCTCTTTCTTTCTTAGGTTCTTCGAGTTCTAGCGGATCTGATAATGCAAAGACCACATCATCAAGCAATTCTATGGTGAGAGGCTTGTTATCCTGAAGAGGCACCTCTGCTAATTGATCTGCTATGACTTGTCCCTTGATGGAATTTTGGCTTATGAACTCTAGATCAAATTCTATCAATAGCATGATCCACTTTGTGGTACGTGTATTGTGATATGTCTTGCTCATCATGTACTACAAAGGATTTTGTTTTGATATGACGTAGGTCGTATGGCTCAACATGTAGTGTCACAACTTTCGAGTTGCAAAGACCATTGCTAAACACAACTTTTGACATACGCATATCCTAGCTCATAACTCACCAAGGTGCGACTAATGTAATATATGGCTTGCTCTTTGTCTTGTGCATTCTTTTGGGCTAACATGGTGCCCAATGCAAAATTAGTAGCCGATATATATAGTAAAAATGGTATGTCTGGCCTTGGTGGAGCCAATACTGGCGGTGTTGCCAGATAAGTTTTGATCTCTGCAAAGGCTTGATGGCATTCTTCATCCCAATGAAAGGGGACTTCCTTGCATAGCAACCGATTCATAGGTCTACATTTGTCTGATAATTACATGATGAATCTTTTGATGGATGCTATCTTGCCTTGTAGGCTCTTTAACTCCCTAATGTTGGTAGGGGTGGCCATTTCTAGTATAGCCTTTACCTTTGTAGGATCGACTTCAATGCCTCTCTTGGATACGATGAATCCCAAAAGCTTGCTAGAAGTTATGCCAAATACGCACTTCTTAGGATTCAATCGGACATTGTGTTCTATGAGGTGATCAAAGACTTGTCTAAGGACTTCGGCATGCTCTTGCCGCAATAGGGACTTGGCTAGTAAGTCATCCATGTAATATTCTAAGATCTTATGCATATAGTCATGGAATATGTATGTCATGGCCCTTGATATGTGGCACCAACATTTTTGAGACCGAATGGCATCACTTTGTAATAGAATGTTCCCCATGGAGTAATGAAAGTAGTTTTATGTTGATCTTCGGGCTTAATCTAGATCTGGTTGTATCTAAAAAAACCATCCATTAGGGAGAGCATTTCATGACCTACGGTTGCATCTACAAGAGCATCTATGTTTGGCAATGGGAATGAATCCTTTGGTGTTGCCCTATTTAAATCTCTGAAATCCATGCAGATATGGACTCTTCCATCAGGTTTCCCCATGGGTACCATGTTTGACACCCACTCAGGGTAGTCAATAGGAACTATGAATACTGCATCCAGTAGTTTTTGCAATTCGTTCTTCACCATCAAAGCGATGGTTGGATGCATTTTCCTCAGCTTTTGCTTGATTGGCTTCTTCATGGGATCCAATGAAAGGTTGTGAATGACTAACTTTGGATCTATCCCTGGCATGTCTTTGTAAGTCCAAGCAAAAATATTTGGCCTCTCTTTGAGGAGAGGAATTAGGATGGCTTGTTCCTCTAGAGATAGACTTTCTCCGAACTTGACTTTCCTTGGTTGGGTAGGATCATCACTGATGTCCACCTCGAAAGTTACTTCTATAGCCATATGTGACCCATCCTCTAGTTGATGAGGCATGGGTATCAAATGAATGTCATCGATAGGATTTATAGGACCTAGTGACTCAGGTTCCAAACCAACATGGAAGATGTCATACGCACAACTTGATGCAAAATGGAATGGCTGTAACATCTCTTCATTGGGGAAGAGGTCTTCAGGCTCTATGGGTGAATTAGCATGATCCCAATCAATAGCCTCTATATCAAGATGCAATGATTTGGTAGGATCTCTTGGATTATGAAGTGGAGTGGTCAAATCAATGGAGATCATGTTGATGGATGGAATGAAGTCTCCAGGACCACATGGGTGCAATCTTGTCTCAGGGGTTTCCCTTCCATACTCGCGATGAGGTTCTGGAGGAATGGGAATTTTTGGATCTGGCCCATGAGTAGGGTGGACAATAGGATCATTGGGCTCTAATCACTCTCTGAATGTAGGTAGAGGGGATTGACCATCCGATGAATGGCAGCTAGGTCAATAGGTCTCCCCAAAAATCATAGATGAGGGTCTATGGCATGGAGTGCCACCTCTCTCTCTACTAGCTCATTGACTTGCCACAAGTGGTGAGGTCCAAGATAAGCCATCTCGGTCTCATCCTCAAAGTCATCATCACTTATCCAAAAATCGTTAGCATTGGTATGCGGCCCTAAGACAAGGGGCTCATGTCTTGGCCCTAAGTAGGCCATCTCTATTTCATCTTCATATTCTTCATCACTTATGAAGAATCCATTTGCATTTGTCTCTTGCCCCAAAGTTAGGGGTTGATGGCTTAGGCCTAAGTAGGCTCTTTCTATTGAGTCTTCTGATTCATAGTCACTTTCATCTGATGTATACCCACTCTCATCATGGATGGACCATGTGAATATTTGTAAATAGCGAGGCCCCTGGTAGGCTAAACCAAGTTGCACCTCATCATCACTTGCTTCATATCCATTCTCCTCATCCCATGAGTTGTACCCTATTGGGGTGGAATCAATTGAGATGTTTGGATGATAAATTTTTGGTGGTGGTATGTTTACCATGGCCACTTGTCTGTTGCTCAAATTTCCTGTTCTTAGGGGATGATAAGGAATGAAATCAATGTCTTCTCCTAACCCTAAGCTTAATATTTCCAATGCTACTACAAGAGAGTCATCTCGACCTCCGATATAATAGCCTAAGCCAAATATATCGGAGGGAAGCTGATATTGTGGCTCGTATGGCTGCCCCCTGCTCATATATGCCAAGGCCATAGCCATGCCAATGGCAATGCTCAAAGTAGCTTAGAGCAAACTCGAGGTTAGAGAGGTAATGAACATTGACCATGAATAATTTATCACTATCCTCTTCTATATCTGAAGACTTATGGGCATAGTCCAGGTCGACATAGACAAAATTGGTTTGGTTGGGAGGGATTCCAAGTGGAACCACTATTCCCACTGGTGGCCTCAAGTCCTTAGGCCTTCCCATGTCTTGTGTAGACTCAATGATAGGTGTAAAGGTGATGTTCTGCACAAGGTACTCCCCTATGCCTATGCTTGCCAAGTGTATTGATGCATGCGACGTGGATGACCCTACGGATGACACTGGTGAAGCAGGGTGATAATCACTATCTTCATCTTGATCTTGAAGATCTTCCTCTTCCATAGGACTTGGCATTTTAGCAATGGCTATAGTTGGCACTTCCTTGGGCCTTTCTTCCTTAACTAAGGGTGCCTTTAGCTTCTGATTATCTTTTGGTTTTGACATTGATGGTACTTTAGAAGCATTGACTATTTTGAGTGCACTAGGAGGTGTTGAAGTGCATGGGTCTTTTCTTACCCCTTTGTCTTCGTTATCCACTTGTGTGGTTGGGGATGAAGGTGCTACGTATAGGTGGGTAGAAGGGATTACAAATTCTCCTAGAATGTCCACCTGATTGATGTATTTAAAAGGCTCTTCATCGGCCAGAACCACATAGACTTTGTTCTCGTGCACATACTTGACACACTGGTGCAAGATCGAAGGCACACACTTCATGGCCCTTATCCAAGGGTGCCCTAAGAGGATGTTGTACTGCATAGCTCCTTCCAAGACATGACACATCATGGGGATGGTCTTGTGCCCCACCTTGATGGGTAGGACTATCATTCCCATAGTATTGCATAAAGCATCATTAAAAGCTCTCAATGTGTAAGCTCCTGGAATGATATTGGACTTGGGGATCTTGAGGTGCTCTATTGCAGTTGTTGTGATGATGTTTATCGATGAACCTGTATCGACCAAGACCCTCTTGAAAGGTAAGTTGTTGATTGCCACTACAATGTTTAGCGGAGGGTCTGGTAAGGCAGTAGGAACTATCTTAATCTCATGATCATAGAATCGAATTACAGGTTCCTGGCATTCTTGCACTTGTCCCACAAAGTGAGTGAATGCATTTGCATCTTGCGGTTGGAGCTCAATTGTCCTTAAAATCTCCATTAGAGTCTCCCTATGCTTTGGGGACTATTGTATGAGCTCATAGATGGATAACTTAGTTGGATTCATCTGTAGGTTTTGCTCCAATCTACTCTGAATAGTCACCACAGGTCACGTTGGTGGACCTGGAAGGTTGTCTTGCCTTTGCCTAGGAGTGGTTGGGATGTTCATGGGAGCTGCAGGTGGTTGCGGTTGACCATACCGCCTAGTCCTTGTTGCTATGTTAACAATCTCAACCATCCCAATGCATCCATGGGTAGGTATGTCAGCTCGAACTTGATTGACTTGGGCCCCTTGCTCTCGAGGGGCCTCATGATTGGGCAATGGGTTTCTGTATATGCCCATGTCTCTGTTATCGGGAGCCAGTGGGTTGTCAACTTTGAGTTCTCCCACCTCAATCATGTTTTGCACTTGATGCTTAAACCCAATGCAAGCCTCAATGTCATGCCCGGTATCCTGTGATAAGGGTAAAATTGATCTTCCCTATATCCTTTTGGCTTAGGATGGTTGGGATCTATAAGAGGTATATCAAGAAATCTGATCCTCCTGGCCTCACTCAACTGATTAAATATTGATTGCATTGATTCTGTCAGAGGCATGAAATAATGAGGTGGCTTGCATTCTCGGTTTCTTCCCTGATTGTTCTTTTGGTCGTAATTGGCTGGTGGGGGATGTGCTTGATAGTTCTAGGGTTGTTGTGCACCCCCATCCTTGGGTGTAGCCAATACGACTTGATTGACTAGAGCAGGGTTGCCCTACTTCTATTTATACTTGTCATTCTTACCATTCTTGTTCCACTCCTTTTTGTTTCGGAGTTTAATGGTTCCCTCATCTACTTTTATTTCTTCGATGAGCTTGGCCTATGCCAAAGCTTCCTCAAATGAAGGATACTACTGAAGTTGTAGCAAGAGGGAGATGTGTTTAGAAAAAATTTTGGTGAACATGCGAATGATCTCTTCTATGGGAATGGAGAATGATAATTTTACCATGACTTTTCTCCATCTATTCCCATAATCCATTACTGGCTCATCATCATATTGTTTCAAGTTGGCCAGGTCTGAAAGGTTCACCTTCTTCTTAGCACCAAAGGAGAAATGCTTTAAGAATGCATTTACTAGTTGTTCAAAGTTGGTTATGCTATGCTTAGGTAGTTGGTTGAACCATTGAGTGGCAGCACCTAAAAATGTCATTATGAATGTTCTTAGCATGAGAGCGTCATTGTCTTCAAGATGAAAATAGGCATTGATAAAATTAGTGACATGCTCTTGTGCATCCTCTTCACCCTTAAAATTTTCTAACCTAGGCATCTCAAAGTGCTTAGGATATGGAGGGCTAGGGATTGATGGGCACAATGGTTGGTTGTGTATTTTGCTTAATGTTGGTGAGTTCCCAGCTGCCTCTTGTTTCTCAAAGGTTTTCATCTTTTTAGCAAGCTCTTGAAATGCCTTTGATGCATAGATTTCCTCCTCTTGTAAGCCTATTCATATTGGCAATGGAGGTAACTCTCTATCCATTTGATTTGTTCCATTTTCCTCCCTCCTACGAGGGGACTCAGGATTGTGATCTTGGTTTGTTGTGTTTGCCCTTCCCCCATTAGTTGGATTTCATTCATGGTTTGGTGGGGGATTTCATTGTGGGCTATCTTGTCTATTGCACCTCTCCTTAGGTGAGTCAGTGCATCTAGTTCTTTGGTGGTCACCACCATTTGTCTATAAATTGTTAAGAGCTAGCCGCTCGACCTGCTCTCTTAAATGTTGCTCATGTTGGTGCAAGAGTCTTTCTCTTTGTTTATCTTGTTCGAGAGCTTCCACTAGCTCTCGCTCCTTACGTAATGCATTTTCTAACCACCTCATTCGGTTAGTTTGTGTTGTTATAGAAGACTCATGTTTATCTGACTCTGTTCTTGTTGTCTTGACTCGTAGATTCCTCGAGGAGGTTTCTATTGTATCTGTACTCTTGCTAGCTAATGTGACTTGTTCAGTGTACTGTTGAGTATCCCTATGATCAGACTCCATGCATCTACTATGGGGTCACTCTGAGGTACCCCATACTAGGAGATATGTTTAGAAGTCACAGTTCATGAGCTTCCAGATGCAGAGTTCTCAGTAGCTATAGTTCTTTGAGTTGGTCATGTAGGAAACCGATCCAACCCGTCTAGTTGTCTTGTTTTCCATGGCTGGTCCCATGGGGTGCCATTCACTCCTATGAGGTCATAGTCTATGGGAATATTTCCTTTTGTGTGAAGGGTTTCTTCTATTTGATTCCCATGACTAGATGTAGCTCTAGTTTCCTGCCCTTCGGTAGGCAGACCTATTTCATATGTTTCTTGTGAGTCTTGAGGTGTTGCAATTCTTGTTTGCCTTCTTGATGAAGAGGGCTTTGTGGTAACATGTTTTCTCCATGTGGATGGAGATGTAGCAGTCTCATCATCCCTATGTGAAGAATGAGTCTTAGAACCTTCTTTATGTCCATGTGAGGAGGAAGCCCTTGAAGCTTCCTCACGTCTTTGAGATGTTTCTGTGTGTTTAGAGGAGGCCCTTGAGGTCTCCTCATGTCTCCTTGATGAGGATGGTTGTGAAGCCTCTTTTTGTTTATGTGACTTTGTTCCATGATGTGGTTCCTTACTTGGGGTTTCTCGAGGAGATCCCCCAAGGGTTGAATTATCACCCCTTAGGCTCATGGAGCTACGTCTCATGGTCTTATGGGTGGGTCATTCAATGTTACTATGACTCCGCCTATGGGTATGAGTTGCTTCTGTCTCTCCCTCGGTATCAGACCGAGGGTGCTTACTTCTTGTTTTGACCATGTTGTCTTATGAATTGATCTTTTGAGTTGCAATTTAGGAATAACCACACAATACCAAACAAATGTTTATCTTGATTACCGATTTAAGTGTGCCCTAAACTATTTGGTGTGTTTTGATGTGTTGTTCTTTCGATTTCTTTGCTCTTGTTCTTGGATTAAGAATGAGAAGACTCATCCATAGTGACAATCAAGTACACCCATGCCAAACATGATTTTCTCAAAAGAAGCTAGGGTACACCATTGAAGACCCAATGGAGGGTTCGCCTAGCTCTTCCACTCTGAACCAATGATTGTTCCAATAGTGGGAGATAGTTTGAGCACAAGTAACTTAGTGTCACTATAAGTAAGTTTCTCAATCCATTTCTAGGAAGCTCTAGGGGGTAAACTAGTGGAAGGAGATGAATTCCAATGTCACTGGACTGAATTGAAGGTTGGTGATGAAATCCAACTCCCCAATGTTTAAATGAGACGTGCGTGTGTGGTGTTCATTTTAAGCTTGCGTAACATAAAGTGCATCATATAGCAACAATGAATCTTTCCTATATGCCTAAGTGCAAAAATACATTTCAATATTCAGAAATATGCATGAACTACTATGATTTGTATGAGCGCACTTTATTTTGTGCAACTATGGCCTCTAGCAGGGCCTCAAAGCAAGCAAACAACATACAATGTCTAGCACGTTGGATTCTAGGGTGAAATTTTTAGGCATAAGCCATTGTTCCTAGCAACGCCTAGTGGAAAATTTAAAAGAAGATCTAAGATATGCGAAATGCTTAATTCTTTCTCCTTTTATTCTTTCAATTTCCAAACATAAATGTGCTTTAAGTTCTCTATTTTAGACACACATAAGTAGATATAAAGTTATAAAATATCAGAGAAGCTATACCAACCTTTGATCCAGCTCAGAGAGTCGATGTTTTGACCTCTCTGCACTCCATTGTTGTCTGTTGACCAGAGTGGCTTAGTTCTTGTAGGCTAAGCTCTATTGGATTGTAGCTCAGAGTGGCTAATTTTTGGCCATTGTAGCTCAGAGCGGCTAGACCTACACACAAAATTAAGTTAGTATTCTAGTAGAAAATGAAAAATTAGTGGAGGTCCCACCATGATCACCATCTGTAGCGACCTCGGGATGCACGCACCCCCTTTTACTCTACTTGCAATGTTATTAAAAACCCAAGATGAAATGGAAGACAATGAAAAAGCATATAACATAGAAATAACAAATATGGATCTCTTTATTTGTATTGAAACTCGGTTACATGTCGGTCCCTCTTAGGGATACCCATTTCGATACAATAAGGTTACAAATAGGCAAAGAGTGCCCCTTTCACGAAGAGGTGGTGCGCTTATAAAGGCTTCTCGGTTCCGCACATAAAAATGTATGAGGGCTTACAGATGCCTCCTTCTCTAGGTCTATTTCCTAGAGGGATCCCTTTTGCTCTCGTATGTTGCAGATTTCGTTCGATGAACCTGTGGCCCTGTAAGCAATGAAACAACAACACACACTTAGATGTCCGAGATTGCCTCCCTGGATGAGGTTGTTAGTAATAAAATAATTTAATGGAAATATGATGAAACTATGCTATGAAATCATGTAAATCTATGCTAATGATATGAAAACATGAAGAAACAGAATAAAAGAAGCTATGTCTAAAACCTAAGCTAAGCCTATGGGCCACTGTCCAAGATAATGGTTGCTAAGGTAAACCTTGCTCTCTTTGCCCCAAAGTTATGGGTCAAAGCTTGTATCTGATGTTGAAATAATAGGTGTTATGCTCTTCAATCCGTCAGGGCTTCGTCGTACATGTGATCTCCAAGGGAACTCTCCAAGTCTCGAAAGCTCTCCTCAATAAAATATGTCTCGATGATATATGTCTCTATATGTCTCTTGGTGCTCTTAGGCTTGCACCTTTTATAGTGTGAAACCCTAGGTCTATGTCCAAGCCCTAGGAATGAATTTCTCATGCGTAGTGCAAGTTAGCATGAGAATATTTTGTCCTTTGTCTATGTTTGAAGGCTAGTTAACTGAAATCTAACTACCCACTTGAGTCTCCTATGCAATGGTCGTTAGCATGAGAAGATTTTGTCCTTTGTTTATGCTTGGAGGTCAGTTAACTAAATTTTAAATGCAAACTCAAGCCTCCTATGTGAACTGGTCATGAAAAGGAATGCAAAGTTACTCCCGCTCACCTTTATTGCATGCAGACTACCACTTCCACCTGTGATTAGGCCTGTTTGTCGGCAAAACTACTTCTTATGGCTTAGCCACTGTCATCTGCAGTGGCTAAGATCTGGCCGCTGTCATCTACAGTGGCTAAGGTCTGGCCGCTCTAGGCTTGAGCGGCTAGGATCTGGCCACTCTTGGCTTGAGCGGCTAGGCTTGGATGGCTTGAAAAGGCCCCAAATGAGTGGTGAGAACCACTGTTGATGCTTGGAAAGTCCAAGATTATGTCTTATGATCTTATGAATGTGTCTATGTGAGCAGCTCCCCTAAGCATGACATGATTTAGGTGTCTACAATAAGAATCAAAATGGAAATTGGAAAAAGAAAGAAATAGAGATAGATCTAGATTTTGTTCCAAATTCTATACCATCAAATAATATAGCATCATATCATTCCTTTTATTGCTCTACCTGTGATGCACCACATAACCCTGTTGATTGTGGTATTTATCTAAGTATACATTCTAATGTTGATTTAATGTTGAATCTGAATCTAAATATATTAGAATTAATGTATGCTAGACTCAGGAGGATGAAACTAGAAAACAAAAATTTGAATGGGACATAGAAATATGTGTTAGTAATCTTGAGCAAAGAGTCTTAGTCTTTGGAGAGGCATCAACCTCAAGTGAGCCTTCTAATACTAGATTTGATAGAATGAAGCAAGGAAAGCTTGTACCTACAACATAAGAAGTTGAGTCTTTAGAAAGGATACATGCTATCAATCTCAATAACAATGCAGTCAAATGTATACTTTAGTTAAGCAATTTTACATCTCATTAATGTATACATGGGGACGAATATGTTATTCATAACTGCATGCTTGATAGTGGTGCTTCCATGAATGTTATGTCAAAACAAGTAGTTGATCAATTAGGGTTGATTTGTCAAAAAGAGCACCCTCCTATTTCTATCATGGATAATGGGAGAGTACCTTGTGTAGGCATTATCATTAGGCTTCTTTTTCATCTTGAGCAATATTCTAAGAAAGGAGTGACGATGGATGTTGCATTTGTAGATGTGGACCCTTTCTTTTCTATCTTACTCTCTAAGCATTGGGCATAGCATCTAGGTGGTACTATTCAGTTGGATTGGTCATATGCCACTATTCCAATGTAGGGTAAGGAGAAAGTGATATTGAAAAGAGAACCCTTCAATAGGTATTTAGTTGAATTCAGAGATCCTAATTATAATATGTTTAATATCATGAATTCTATTGAGGAAAAATACATGGGGATTTACTCTATCTGACATTCTCCTTTCTTGTTAGAAGTGCCTGATGTTGAGAATATGGATCCAAAACTGAAGGTTGAAGCAAATGTAGAAAATTACAAAATTTTGACTTATGGATTATGACCTTTGATGGGGTAAATTCTAAAGTAGGAGCAAGAGCTAGAGTATTGTTGATAGACATCAATGGCAGCTATCTTGGCATACCATATAGGTTATAATTTTTTATACAAATAACATTGTAGAGTATGAAGCTTTATTGCTAGGGCTAAGAAAATCCAAGGAATTGGGTATTAATTACCTCAAAGTTAGTGGAGATGCTGAGCTGATATATCAATAAATCAAAGGGAAATATCAAACAAAGCACCTTAGATTAAAGCAATATAAGCAAGCAATGTTGGATGAAATAGATAGATTCTTGGCTTTTTATATGTAATTTATTCCTAGAGCACAAAATCACAATGCTAATATTTTGGCCATTAATGCTTTTGGAGAAAAAAACCTTGAGATAGACACTTGGTTTATGAAAAGGTTCCCAACCATATCTGTTTATAGGCCATTTGTCCTTGATAATGTGGTATATTTATAAGTTTTTCATGATGATATACACATTAATAATTTTATGACTATGCAAAATGAATTTTTTGATGTTATTTGTGATGAAAATGATGAAGAAAAACTGAAGGATGTTATTAAAGAGTTCACATAAGTTATACAACTGAAGAGACCAACATGATCCCTTAGGGGTTGATATCTTTAGAGATATTTTTTTATGAATTTGATAGAGCATATAAACCTTTGGTTCAAGAATCTAAGGTATATGAAGTTAATATCAAAAAAAAGGAAGAGCCCAAGATTGTTAGGATCAATAAAGCTCTATCAATAAAAGAGAAGCAACAATATATCAAATTCATGAAGAAGAACATGGATGCTTTTGCTTGGAGTTATGAAGATTTGAAGACCTTCAATACAAAGGTAATGACTCACATAATACCTCTTCAGAAGGACACCAAGCCTTTCAAGAAAAAAAAAAGAAATTTCAATCCCACTTTGCATCCAATATTGCAGAAAGAAGTGCAAAAGTTACTAGATACCAAAATAATCAGGAAGGTAAGATTTTCTTCTTGGTTGGCAAACCTAGTTCTAGTTAGAAAATAGAATGGTGAGATCAAGCTTTGTGTAGATTTTAGGAATTTGAATAAGATCTCCCTTAAAGACAACTATCCACTTTTGAATATGGAATAGTTGCTTCAATAAGTGGTTGTGTCATCAAGAATATCTTTATTGGATGGATTTTCAGGTTACAATCAGATTGCAGTGAACCCAGAATATAGAAACAAAACAACTTTCACCACACCATGGGGAATATTTGAATATCTCAGGATGCACTTTGGATTGATGAATGCAAGGGTAGCATTTCAGAGAGCAATGGATGTTGCTTTTAAGGGGCTAATGTTCAAGATAGTGGTAGTATATCTTGATGATATTATAGTTTTTTCCAAAAATCCTGAAGATCAGTTTGTACATCTAACTCAAGTTTTTAATAGGTGCACAAAGTTTGGCATATCCTTATCCTATGAAGTGTGTGTTTGGGGCCACACAAGGTAAAATTCTTGGGCATATTGTTTCAAAGGATGGAATTAGCATTGATCCACAAAGAATAGAAGCAATTGCTAAAATTTCCCCTCCTAAAAATCTTAAAGGAGTTAGATCATTCTTTGGGAAGATTAACTTCATTAGGAGGTTTGTCTTTGATTTTTCTCATATTGCCAAGATGATAAATGATATGATCAAGAAAAATGGAGAAATAAGGTGGACAGAGGAAAATATTGTAGCTTTTCAGATAACACTATTACTCAGGCTCCAATATTGAATCAACCTGATTACTACATATATTTTAAAGTCTACTCATTTACTTCAGAACACACTATTGTTGTAGTTCTAGCTCAACAATATGAAGAGAAAAGTGAAAGACCCATAGCCTTTATGAGTACAATATTGAAGGGTGCTCAACTAAAATTCTCTTTGCTGGAAAAGTAAGCCTATGAATTAATAAAAGCATTAGATCATTTCAAGTGCATCTTTGGATCCAATAAGGTAATAGCTTGTATCCCTTACATTGCTGTTAAATATATTTTCACTCAGACTGAACCTTTAGGTAGTCCTACAAGGTGGATGACTAAATTACTATAGTAAGTTGTGGAATTCAAAGTAGTATAGATTGTTAGAGGGCAGGGACTGGAAAAGTATCTAGCTAACAAAGAAGGGGAGGCTATGAATAACACTATTGTAGTGGATGAGTAGCAAGAAGCTAGAATAATTGATAATTTTGATTGCTAGTGGTATGATGGCATTATGTTTTACCTTCAAAACTTATCATTTCTAGAAGACATGACCAAAAACAAAAGAAGATCCATCAAGCAATTGACCCAAAAATACTATATTTAGGAGGTTATATTGTGTTGGAGGTACTCATATGGTGTGTTGATTCTCTGTTTGTTTGAGAAAGAAGTCCCTCAAGTGCTGAAAGAATATCATTCTAATTTTTGTGGAGGTCACTTTGCTCCAAAGGCTACTACTCACAAAATCATGAGAGTTGGTTATTATTGGCCCTCCTTGTTTAAATATGTTTATCACTTTATTAGAAGTTGTCATAACTATCAAATTTTTGCAGGGAATAAGAATTTGCCAGCCATGCCCCATAGACCAGTAATTGTGGAAGCTCCTTTTGTTCAGTGAGGAATAGATCTCATAGGTGAGATTAATCCCAATTCTTCTAGAGATCATAGGTGGATCATCACAAAAACAGACTATTTTACCAAGTGGGTAGAAGCAGCACCTCTCAAGAAATCCACTACAGAAGTGGTCATCAAGTTTTTAGAGGAGCACATATTGACAAGATTTGGGGTTCCTTAAAAATTTATCACAAACAATGGTAACTACTTCACTTCCTTTGAGATTAATGAAACTTGTGCTAGGTAAAACTTATAGATTTCTCATTCTGCAAATTACTATCCTCAAGGGAATGGATTAGCAGAATCCTCAAACAAGAATTTGATCACAAGAATTAGAAGAGCATTAGGCAGAAACAAGAAAAGTTGGGAAAATGAACTGAAGTTTGCTTTATGGGCTAATAGAATATGTAGAGCTTGAATTAGAGTGGTCTCCAGGAATCATGTTGGGACAATGCTCTATTGGGAATTGTAGGGCCTAGGCAAGGCCATGAAAATGAAGTAAAAGCCTTAGGTATCAAATCTACTTATAGATGGGCGATAAATCAAGGTTATATGAGGATAATCATATAATCAGATTCTTAAATATTGGTAGGAGCTTTGGATTGCATGAGGAACTTTGCTTTGGAGACGTGGCAATTGAGGATTCTTGTCATCTAGATTAAAGAGTTGTAAAGGGAATTGGATGATTTGATCTCAATTTATGTGGATAGAGTTTTGAATACAGTGGCAAACTTCCTAGCTAAGACGAGTATCGAGAAGGAGGTAGGGGTTCAATGGCATAGCTACTAAGGACGAGAGGACTGGGCAGGTTAGTGGGCAAATCCAACATTTGACTAATTTGGACAACAAATACAAACATATGATTTAGGATATTTGGCTCTCATACAAATATTTTTTTATTGATGTAAACAAAATTGGTTAGTTCTTAAGATCTTGGGCTTTAGAATAATGACATTTTTTTGAAAAGTTAAAAAAAAAAAACATGTACTTTTACCGACTAAAACTAAAAAGAGTTTTATCCCAACTTATAAATAATCAATAATCTTTGTTCTAATAAAATTATTATTTTTTGGATGAAAGGCGCCAAGTGACTTCTATATAGGCATGCAATTTTGTTAAAACTTTTAAACCAAAACAATGTATTGACCTCTCTATATATATATATATATATATATATATATGATATTCTAGAATGTTACGAGGAAATAAGAAAAGAATAATAAATTAGTTTCATAACTTTTCATTAAAACACATATTGGGATTAGGTTCATGACTTTTCATTAAAAAAAAATATTGTATCCCCATAACTCCATATAGCAACTAATTATTGGATCCCCATAACCCCATACAGCAACTAATTTTTTTTAATCTCTTTACTCTTAGTATTATAAGAAAGATGATGAAAGCCATGGTCTAGACCAACCTAAGAGAAGTAGGTCCATCCCTAAGTAGGTCTAGATCAAACTTAAAATTGACATGTACTTTTAAATCTAATTTTAAAGATGTATTTCCAATATCCTCTACTTGATGTTAATGTCTCGTCACGTGAGACTCAACGAATCATCGTAAGACTCCATGGCCAAAATAAGCTTTCGCTTTCTCCCATGGCTCTGACACGATAGCATCTCAAATGCAGGCCGAGTAAAAGTGGTCACACTTGCAACTCAGAGAGCAGGACACATGGCGGGTTATATGGTTTCGCATGGCTTCTTTTGATTAACCTCTGTATCAGTGTAGCTTATTGTGGGGAGCTTCACGAGGTCGCGCAGTTAGTTCATGTTTGATGTTATTTCTGTATGCACATTGTTTGTTTATACGATTTTTTGTTTATAGCTCCAATATTGGAGCGGTTCCCTTGTGTCGCGTGAGTCCTGTGGACATGGGCATGAGCATTGAAGAGCAGCAAGTTATAGAAACCTTGCAGGGGTGGAAGAAGGAGAGGGCCCCTTTGATGGGAAAGGTCATGGGACTTTTATGTACATTTGGATTTGCTGGCTTCTGCCTTTGCTACCTTGCTCTCTTGCATTCATTTCAGAGCGGCTATTATGCGGTCCGTCATGGAACAGGGGCACCAGAATCGACGGTCTTTAGACACGAAATAAAATTCAATAGCAGCAGCTTTTCGCAGGCCAAATCAAATTCCACTTTAAAATCCAGTCAAAGGGTTCTTGAGGCAGCAGCAGAGAATGATCATGATGCTTCTGATGCCGATTCTGCCTCTGGTTCTCTCATTCCAGATGCTTATGTAGTGCAGCACAGAACAGATTTGCAACATATAGTGTTCGGCATAGGAGCCTCGGCCGAGTTATGGGATAAAAGGAAGGAGTATGTAAAATTGTGGTGGCAGCCCGGAAAGATGAGGGGATACGTCTGGTTCGATAAGCAGATTCCGGCGATGAGACTTGACGGGGGGTGGGAAAGAGATGGAGATCTTCCTCCATGGCGAATATCTTCCGATACGTCGCAATTCAAATACAGCCACAGGAACGGGTGGCGCTCCGCCATTAGGATCTCGCGCATCGTGTCGGAGACCTTCAGACAGGGCCTGCCGGACGTCCACTGGTTCGTCATGGGGGACGACGACACCGTCTTCGTTGCCGAGAATCTGGTCTCCGTCCTCTCCAAGTACGATCACACGAAATTTCATTACGTCGGAGGCAATTCGGAGAGCCACATTCAGAACCAGTACCTTAGCTTCAATATGGCCTTCGGAGGGGGAGGATTCGCCATCAGTTATCCATTGGCGAAGGCGCTGGAACAGATGCAGGACAAATGCCTCACCAGATACCACCACCTCTTCGGCAGCGACGACCGCGTGCAGGCCTGCGTGGCTGAACTCGGGGTGGGACTTACCAGAGAAGCGGGATTCCATCAGGTTTTGTATTATTTTCTTCATTGATTCGGTTTACTGCTTCCTTCTATGCTATAAATAGTAGCGGCCGTTTCGCACTTTTCTGTCTCCAATTGCGGGCCTGTGTTGTAATGGACAGTAGCATTTAACGAGCGCCATGAATCCCAAGCTTTGTGTGCTTGGCCTCAAATTTTGTTATAATGTAATGTAATAAACTGAAAATGTTTTTGAAATTTTGATTACAGATGGATATTAATGGGAATCCGTTCGGGCTGCTGGCGGCGCACCCGATAGCTCCGCTGGTGTCGGTGCACCATCTGGATGTGTTGGAGCCCTTCTTTTCCAACATGAGCCGAGTGGAGTCGGTTAAACATTTGCTGCAAGCAGCGAGATTCGATCCCGCGGCTCTTCTGCAGCAATCTATCTGCTACGACCGTAGGAGGAAGTGGTCCGTTTCCGTGTCGTGGGGATATGCGGTGCAAATTTTCAGAGGCATGGTCTCCCCAAGGGAGTTGGAGAAGCCGCTGAGAACGTTTAGCAATTGGCAGCACAGAGATGATTTCCTCAGCTATCCATTCAATACTCGTCCCATTCCCCCACACCCCTGTCACAGGCCCTTTGTTTTTGAGTTGAATAAAATTTCTTACACTTACCGCTCCCCCTCCACTGTTATTAGCGAATATACACGGCCACGGATTAAAAATTTCCCCAACTGTTCTGGCAAAATAGCTTCCCCTCAAAGAGGAGACGTCATCTGGGTTTCCAAACGCCGAGATGACAATTTATGGCTCCAGGTAACTTTGATTTTTAACTTCTTGCCCGGAAAGGATAGTCCAGTAGGCTGTCCAGCTTGAAAGGTTAGGGGTTTTTTTGGTTCATTTTTAGGTGTTAGAGGTTTGGGGTTTTTTTGGGTTCATTTTTAGGTGTTAGAGGTTTTGTTCCTTGGTTCGATTTTTTTTTGGGAAGGTTAGGGGTTTTGTTCCTTGGTTCGATTTTTTTTTTTTTTTTTGTTTTTGTTGAGGGTTAAAGGTTTTGTTGTTTGGTTCACTTCCTTGAAGGGTGAGGAATAGGGTTAGAATTTTTGTCCTTGTGTTTTCTGTTGACTGCATCATGGGAATAGGGTTAGAATTTTTGTTCATGAGTGTCTACAGGGAATAGGGTTAGAATTTTTATTCATGAGTGTCTACAGGGAATAGGGTTAGAATTTTTGTCCATAAGTGTCTACAGGGAATAGGGTTAGAGTTTTTACACTTAGCACGGATCGATTGTAGATGTTTCTTACGCAACCAATTTTTTTTTTGAACTTCTTAAATTATCTTCTTCAACGAGTGGCGCAGCTTGGTTTTCATTCTTAGCATAATGTTGTTGATTTTGTTGCAGGGCCCACGAAGGAATTGTTGCAGAGTGAAAAATGGAAAGCGGAATAGTAAGAGTGTCGAGATTGAGGTGGCACCTTGCAAGGATGGCGAGATCATGACTATGTTCCAATAAATTCATCATCGCCTACACCTTGTAAGCTTACTGTATCCTTCTTCATGTTGTAAATTTCATACTAATTGCAACTGTAGCCAGTCTGTGTATTTCAAAGGGGACATAGGCATTCGACGAGTGGATACCTTGTTTCGCAAACACGAAATGCCTTGTGTACTTTTTAATTTAATATATCTGTCGTTTTACAATTAAAGATAAGGTTATGATCAATCAGAAGAATTCCTCAATCACGATGTAAACATATAAAATTTAATCGAGCATATTTTAGTGATGCCGTGTAAAACTGAGTTTAAACTTGTGAAAGGTAAACGAGGGAAAATTTAAGATGTAGCTAGTACGGTTTTTCAAATTATAATCACGAGATTCCAGTTCCCAGCTTGAGCAGGTGAATACATGTGACGGCAACTAACTCCATGATAGCGATCTAAAAAATTAAATAAGATCGTGACCTTGATGCTTTGAAATTTAAAAGTTAAAATTTTAATACCATCAGGAGCAGTTTAGTGTTTAGTTTTGTGGTGGTTTTTGTGGATGGTTGGCAGAGGTCTAGTGTGTTTGGCTGTAGTTTTTGTGGATGGTTGGCAGCCGTTTAGTGTTTGGCTGTGGTCTTTGCGGATGGTTGGCAGCGGACTAGTGCTTGACCGTGGGGTGTTCTGGTTTGATTCGTGGATGGTTGGCAGCCGTTTAGTGTTTGGCTGTGGTCTTTGCGGATGGTTGGCAGCGGACTAGTGCTTGACCGTGGGGTGTTCTGGTTTGATTCGTGGATGGTTGGCAGTGGTTTAGTGCTTGACCGTGGGTTGTTCTGGTTTGATTCGTGGATGGTTGGCAGTGGTTTAGTGCTTGACCGTGGGTTGTTCTGGTTTGATTCCTAAAAGATTGGAGTGGGTTGTTCTTGTTTAATTCTTAGAGGATTGGAGTGGTTGGCAAAGGTCTAGTACTTGGCCGTGGGTTGTTCTGGTTTGATTTTGAAGGATTGGAATGTTTGAAGGATTGGATTGTTTGATCATGGGTTGTTCTGATTTAATTTCTGAAAGATTGATCATGCGTTGTTTTGATTTGATTCCTTAAAAGTTCTTGAAGTGGTTAGCAGAGGTTTAATACTTGCCCATAGGCTGGAGGATTGAAGTCCTCGTCAGTGATAGTTAAAAATTATAAAAGTTTTTCAAGGAATCAGAGAATTTCATATTCATGAAAGTTGTTCTCCTACTACAAGCCAAATGCGAGAAAATCATACCACGGAAGACTGAGAGGTCGGCAGATTAAAAGTCAAAACTTCACCAGCACTTCATGAATGAATATTTTCATGTGCCAGAGGTCGGCAGAGGAAAGGAGAACCAAATTCAAAACTTCCTTCTTAATTCTTCATAGATGGATGGATAGAAATTCAAAACTTCCTTTTTAAATTTTTCACAGATGGATGGATAGAAATGTATAACCACTTGGCCCATGTGGTGATAGGAAAACTTTATAAGAAAACGATGGTGTTCTGGAGAACAGAATAAAGCATGAAGGATAGAACCCGAGGCGAGTTACACGTCAGTCCCAACGATAATGGGATACAATCCACGCAATCATTATGGCGGATTAGACGCTGACGTCAGCGCAAACTATTTCACCTTCATATCAATTGTTTTCCTCTAATTCATCTAATGAAGAGGCATTAACATTTATAACAGTTCACTTCAGAGTGTTTGTAGGTATTAAATATTTGTAGCAGTGGTGGATTGTTTTAATTAAACAATTGGTTTCCTTTTGTGAGTGATGAATTGTTTTAATTGGATTCTTTTTGTGGGTGATGAATTGTTTTAATTGAGTACCTTCGACTGATAAGGTCTTGTTGATTTTAACTTGGTTGAATTACCTCCAATTTATCCAATCGTTGTATTGCCTTTAATTTATCCAATAAAGATGCAATTGATGCTAGTGGTTACATACATTAATTTATTTGTTCCTTGTATTGCCTTTAATTTATCCAATAAAGATGCATTTAATATAATTGATGAGAGTGGTTACATACATTAATTTATCCAATGAAGATGCATTTAAAATAATTGATTGATAGTGGTTAAATGTTTGTTGGTGGATTTTTATTAATTTTATACTAATTTGGAGGTGGATTTCTATTAATTTTATATTAATTTGGAGTTTGTTGGTGAATTTCTATTGATTTTATAGTAATAAATTAATTGATAGTGGTCAAATGCTTGTTAATAAATTGTTATTGATTTTATATTTATCTAACAACTTAAATTTATAAAAAAAAAATTATTTTATTTTTTTGTCTTAATTAATAAAAACATAATTGATTTTAATTGATTTTGAGAGAGGATATGTATTTAAAAATTCTCTAAAATTCCTTACACAAATGATGTGAAATCAGTAAACTAATTTTTTTTTAATCAATATTATTTTTGATATATATTCACGTTAAGGTTGAATTTCAGTCTTATTACTGATAATAGTAGGACCTATATGACACATTCAGGATCTCATACATACCCGGTGATCTGATTGATTGATCTAATCAATATTATTTTTGTAAGGTTAAATCTGGATTTGATTGATTGATCTAATCAATATTATTTCTTGGGGTTGAATTTGGATCTTATTAGAAATAATATTTACATTGAGGTTGAATTTAGGTCTTATCACTGATAATGGTAGTTCACATGTACTTAAGGGTTGAACCCAAATCCCACCACCCAGAATGGTTTGTCTTAATTAATAAGAACATAATTGATTTTGAGAGAGGATATGTATTTAAAAATTCTCTAAAATTCCTTACACAAATGATGTGAAATCAGTAAACTAATTTTTTTTGATCAATATTATTTTTTGATATATATTCACGTTAAGGTTGAATTTCAGTCTTATTACTGATAATAGTAGGACCTATATGACACATTCAGGATCTCATACATACCCGGTGATCTGATTAATTGATCTAATCAATATTATTTTTCTAAGGTTGAATCTGGATTTGATTGATTGATCTAATCAATATTATTTCTTAGGGTTGAATTTGAATCTTATTAGAAATAATATTTACATTGAGGTTGAATTTAAGTCTTATCATTGATAATGGTAGTTCACATGTACTTGATTAACACATGGGGTTGAACCCAAATCCCACCACCCAGGATGGTAAACTACAAGCACATGGGTCTCATCACCGATAATGGTAGATCACATTCACGTGTTCACGAAGAGGTTGATTTTAAATTATATATATATATATATATATATATATATATATATATATATATATATATATATATATAAATTTATTTTAATTAAAGGAAGAGTTTTTTAAAAAATCTTCCAACTTTATTAGAGAATAATTTTTTTTTTTAATTACATAGGAGAATTAGTTAGAGCAGCTATTTTTTGTGATGAACACATATCCACCCGTCATACACTCACCCATGCCACTGTTGAACCTTGCTTCTCAAAGAAAAGCCAAAGCCCAAACCGTTGCGCTGTTTCCCAGAACACACACAAGGTTCAAACCTTTCAACAAACTTATTCGGCTTGATCTCGCGTGAGATGGGGACCATCGTGTTCTAGTTGATCCGGTGTGAAATGGGGACCCACACAAGGTTCAAACCACACGGCTTGATTTGGCGTGAGATGGGGACCCACACAAGGTTCAAACCACACGGCTTGATCTAGCGTGAGATGGGGACCATCGTGTTCTAGTTGATCCAACGTGAGATGGGGACCCACACAAGGTTCAAACCACAAGCACTGCTTCCAACAAACTTATTCGTCTCGATCTAGTTTGCGTGAGATGGGGACCATTGTGTTCTAGTTGATCCGACGTGAGATGGGGATCACCGTCGCTCGAGACTCGTACTGTCGTCGTCGGTTTGACACACACTAAAAGGATTCAAAGCAGGCTACTACCTTTGCAAAGGATTGACTTCTTCCCAAAGTTTGAACCTAGGTCTTTTCTTGGTGCCATGCCTGTATTTACCAATCCACTTCAAAGACCATAACCCACACAATCCAGAAGAAAAACCAACACAACCACCATTAAAACGGACACAAAAATTTAATTTTTATATATTAATTAAATAATATTTTTATACATAAATATATATTTTATTTATTATTTTAAAAAATTAAATATTTATATATTATTTTAATTAAAATATTTTTATCCATAAATATATACTTCATTTGTGATTTTATTTAGCATGTTATGTGATTGATATGTTATTTATATTGTTTAAAGGTACTTAAAAATAAGAATCTAGGGTAATACATATCAAGTTCTCATTGGCATAAATGTGGACTTACCAGGACAAAGTGTTTATAACATTAATGCTCTAAGGGTTAAGGAACTTTTGAAATCTCTTTCGATATGTATATTTTCATCATAATGTTTTATTCTTTTAATTTTATTATAAATTTTAGATAGAATTTATAATTTTTTTTTTACAATTTAATGCAATTTATATTTATAATATTTATCATTTAAAATGAGATTAAAGATGAGGCTTAATATTGGGTTTAACATATAAGTTATATGATTATTTGTGTTGGCTCACGTTTAAGTCTTTCTTGTCCCTTGTAGTTGATTCTTTTGTGGTTTTCATCTTTTGAAATTTTGTATGTTCTTTCACCTTTAGGGTTTAAAAAAAAAAAAAAAAAATTATTTAATAAAAAAATGAATTCAAATGAATTTAAAGATGAAATATATAATATAAATTATTAAATTTAGCTATAATGTGATAAAGTGCAAGGTTTGAGCCCTATCTTTTCTTATTTTAGAAAGCAAATATTATGAGTATTAGTAGAAGTAAGTGTGAGAAAGGAACAAAATTTATTTCTTTATTTTTTTGTTTCAAATCTTTGGAGAAACTAAAAAATAAAGAATCCTTATAAAGAAAAGTTGGGTAGTATGTTAAGAAAGTAATATGGCTAAAAGTATGAATGCTTTAACTAGAGATGAGAGGATAAGAGGAAGGTCAATTATATGGAAAATCTTATCTTAGTAGTAAATATTTTTATCTTAAAATATAGTCATAATTTTATATTGAGCAAATATGAAATTACATTCTTCATATGTCTCTTTGGTATTTCTCAAAAGCTACAATTGTTAGCGTAACTATAGTTTGCTATATTATATTTCATTATTTAGTATGTTGTTACATTGTTATAACAACATCTATTCCTCGCCTGGTTAGTTGCGCTTTCAACGGACTATTCTAGGGCATCAATGTATTATTTATACACTTGATTAATCAATCATATTGTTCCAAATTTTTACATGGTATCAGAGCATGTGTCAAATTTGATGCACGTATCCCGAGGCAAGGCATCTCGATTGAATTTGATGCACGCATCCTGAGATAAGGTATCTCGAGCGACGAGGACGAGGACCCGACTGATGCGAGGCCTGGACAAGGCCAACTGATGCGAGGATGAGGACCCGAATGATGCGAGGATGCAGACGACACCTAATAGGCCCGGACAAGGCCTGACGTGATGATTGACCCGAGCGGAATCCCAAAACTTTGGGATCGACAAACGACAATGGAGGTCGATCGGCAGATCAAAGGTCAACGGAAGGCGGGAGGTCGAAGACAACGCAAGGCACGAGTGTGCAGGTGGCAACCACCAAGGCGGCCATCCCCATGCGGGAGGAGATCCCGCATCCTCTCAGGCATCATCTCCCCGAGAGGAGATACGCCAAGAATGGAGTATTCACCCTCTTAAACAGGTTTAATGCCCTTTCCCATGCACATGTGGGACATATGCATTTAAAAAAAAAAAAACCTCTGTTATATCCTGCTAATGCGTCTCGGGCATCAAAACCAAAAACCAGTTGCTATTTTTCGTTAACTCCTCAAATCCATGCATGTGTTAACGACTGCGTTAGATATTTTCTCACAGAGATTTCGTGCAGCTTGGCCGGTTTGGTTTTTCAATTTAACTCTTCATTTCTCCATAAATAACCTGCTTCTCCTCCCATGCCCGTCACAGATCAGAGTTGCAGGTGTTTTTTTTATGCAAAAATCTGAGCTTATACAACGAATGAAGGGTTGAGAACGGTTTTTTTGAGTGCAAATCTGTGCAGTGGCAAGGTTTGTTTTGTGGGAGAGCACCTGTTTTTTGCAGTGTTGATAGACTGCAGTCGATGTGAGTGGATGCCACTCGAGCGAACGCCACCCGAGCCGCCGCCCAAGCGACGCTGTCGCCAGCGTAGACCGCCGTCGAAGTGGAGGCACGGAGGTCACGTCGAAAACAAAGGGCTCGAGGAGCCTCCTTAACTAGGAGGGCTCCCCGTGATCCAAACGGATCAGCCTGCTAGCTCACGTGGTAGTGAGCTGAGCGGTTGGGCTCTAGGAGCCCTGAGGTCGCGGGGTCAAAACCCGCCGACCCCCATGCAAGGTAATTTTTTTTTTATTAAAGTTTTCTTTTATTTTTTTCTACTAAGTTTAATAATTAAAGTTAATTACTTTTTTCATAATTAAATTATTTTAATAATTTCTTTATGATAAAGTAATTTTTTTTTATTAAACTTAGATAAGAAATTAAATTTTTAAAAGATGCTTTAGTAAAGTGGAACCATTTTTTTTCAAAAACTTAAGGGGGGCCTATTTCTTTCAAAAATCAAAGGGGGAAAGTGAGTAATTTTTTCAGCATTTGAAAAAGCAAATTTGGCATTATTGTAAAGGTGCATTTTCGGCAGCGCCCGACACCTAGAGGTTTATTTCTGTGGGCACTTTTATGTTGTATGTTGCATTTTCCATTTTTTGCACTACTTCATTGAAAGTTAAAAATCAAATTCACTCCCTAAGTCCCCGGAATAAATAAAACCCATCCGTGCAATTTATTGCACTACAACGTTCGGTATTTGTGATACCTCTGGCCAACACTTACAGGTAATGCTGTCGTGATTGCGCTACTGTATCCGCCGCCTAATATAGCTGCCAAAACGACGTCTGAGCTTGTTCTCTATCAATCGTCGGGGAGGAATAAGTACGCCATTTTGCATTTTTTTACTCCATCCACTACCCTAATCGTTCTTGTGTTTAGGCGTAAATCTTGACGAATGTTCTGACATCCGAAGTGTTTAGGGGAAGTTACGCCCCACGCATGAGGATTGACGACTTTCTATGGTAGGTGCCATCAACGAGATGATTCCCTTTCAGTACCGCCTAAGTACCACGTATCGTATAATCATTGAAGTTACCTATAGTCTCCCTCACGTAAGGGCGGGTAATTTCTCTGATTTTTCAAAATACCTATAGTCTCCCTCACGTAAGGGCGGGTATTTTGTATGGTATAACGACCTGGAATTAAGGTATATCGAAAGGGGGACCATTTGGTGATATAAGGAACCTTCACAATGTCTGCAAAATTAATGACTGATGCTCATCAGTTGTTGAAAGGTCCTAACTATACACCATGGAAAAATAAGATGAAGGCAATCCTAGAAATGGATGACTTATGGGATGTTGTATCTGGAGCAACAACAAGACCTTCATCTACTTTCGGAGCTACAACTCCAACTGCTGATCAGAAAGACTTTGACAAGAAAGACAACAAAGCAAAAGTGCTCATCTTGCTTGTTGTGTCTGATGAAGTTCAACCCCATATTGCTGACTGTAAACATAGTAAAGAGGCATGGGATGCCCTTAAAACTATATATGAGGGAAATAATGATTCCACCATTCTATTTCTTCAATCTCAATTACACAGTCTGAGCATGAAGCAGGGAGAGACGGTTGAACTCTTTCTTTGCAGAGTGTCTGAGTTGAAAGCAAAGTTGAATTCTTTGGGAGAACCTGTTGATGACAAGCTCCTTACCTCAATTGTATTGAGAGCTTTACCTGATTCTTATAGGGTGTTGATCACTTCCCTTCAGGTGTCACAACGAAAAGTTACCTTTGTTGAGTTGGTCAATATGCTTCAAGAGGAGGAGGCACGCCAACTTCAGAGAGATGATTCTTCTAACACAACCCTCTATTCCAACAGGAAGGGTCCTAAGAAGAAGGGTAATTTTTAGAAAGGAGGAAATTCTAACAAATATTCAAAAGGGAAACAACCTCAACAAACAAAAAGATATTGCAAGATCTGTGACAAAGAGGGTCATGATACAAACAGATGTTGGCATAAGAATAAACAACCTAAACAGAAAGGCCAGAACAAACCACAAAACAAGAATAAGCAACCCAAAGTGAATGTTGTTGTTGAAGAATCTGACTCGGATTTTGAGAGGGCACACAAGGTGCTTATGACTACCACAGTTTCCAAGCAGAAGGATCCTATATGGTATGTCGATTCTGGCGCTAGTAAGCACATGACTGGCGACAAATCATGGTTTGAGTCCTTTGAGGCCAAAGAGGGCAAACCTGTCACTATTGTCGATGATAAAACCTACAAGGTTCAGGGAGAAGGTACAGTTTCAGTCACTCTTCCTGATGGCAAGTGTCAGATTGAAAAAGTCCTCTATGTTCCAGGATTGGCGAACAATTTGTTGTCAGTCACACAAATTCTGGACAAGGATATGGTTGTGAACTTTAGTGTTGAGGGAGGCAAGAAGTGTTGTTCTATTACCAGGAGGGGTAAGAACATTGCAACCGCTTCATATAAGCATGGCTTATTTGCCTTAGATGCTATCTCTACTCCACATGTAGCCATGACAGTCTCTACAAAGGAGGCAACTTCCCTATGGCACAAGAGATATGGGCATCTTAGTTCTGGCTACTTACTTGAGCTAAGTAAGTATGAGATGGTAAAGGGTCTTCCTTCCCTTTCTACCACATTGCCAGTGTGCTCTGACTGCTTGGCAGGAAAGCAACATAGAGTACCTTTTGAGAAAAGCTCTACAAGAGCAAAGAAACCTCTGGAGTTGATTCACACCGATCTGTGCGGTCCTTTCACACCCATCAGTTGTGGGGGGAAGAGGTATTTTCAGTTGTTTGTGGATGATTACTCATGAAATATGTGGGTGTTCTTTCTTAATCTGAAATCTGAAGCATTTGGTTTCTTCCAGCAATTCAAGAAATATGTTGAGAAGGAGTCAGGGACTTCTATAAAGACCCTCCGCTCAGATCGAGGGGGGAGTTTACCTCTAAAGAATTTTTTGCATTCTTGACTGCACATGGGATCACGAGATAGTTAACTACTGCTTATACTCCTCAACAAAATGGAGTTGCTGAAAGGAGGAACCGTTCCATCATGGAAATGGTTCGTTGCATGCTCACAGGAGCTAGTCTTGAGCAACAATATTGGGCAGAAGCTGTCACCACAATAGTATATCTATTGAATAGGGCACCCACAAAGGCCCTACAAGGAATGACTCCACAGGAAGCATGGAGTGGTCGAAAACCCTCCATATCTCATCTACGCATTTTTGGATGTAATGCTTTCATGCACATACCGAAAGAGAAAAGGAAGAAGCTAGATGAGAAGACATTGAAGTGTATTCTTCTTGGCTATGATGAGCACTCTAAGGGTTATCGTTTGATTGATCCTTTGACCAAGAAGATTCATGTCAGTAGAGATGTTGTTTTTGATGAAGCTTTCACATCACAAAGCACATCTGATGTATACCTAGATCTTGTGGAAACTAAAGTTGAGAAGTCCCCTTCATCACCAAAGACTGGAGGTCCTTCGACTTCTTCATCTTCTTCATCACCACAGAAGAAGAATCCAAAATGGTATACAAATACAATCAGAGACTCCAAGTTATCCACTCCACCAGATTTGACTTTGGATAGACCTTGTACTCGCAGCATGGCTCGACAACAAAGAGCAGCAACAGAGACTACTAGGGTTGATGATCTTTGTCAATATTTTGAGGAACTTTCTGTTGATCCAGAGAGACAAACAGAGGATATGGATATAGATGATGACAGGGTGTTTATGTCTTCAATGAATGAACATGAACCTGCTTCTGTACAAGATGCCCTTAGTGAGCCACAATGGAAGGCTGCTATGGATGCTGAGTATAAGTCTCTGATGAAAAACAAAACTTGGAAGCTTGTCAATCTGCCACACGAAAAGAAGCCCATAGGCTGCAAATGGGTGTACAAAGTCAAGTACAAGGCATATGGGACAATTGATAAGCATAAGGCCCATCTTGTTGCAAAGGGCTATGCTCAAAAGGAAGGCATTGACTACGAGGAAAATTTTGCACCTACTGCTCGGATGACCACTATTCGAGTTCTTTGTGCTATGGCAGCACAGTATGGGTGGAAAGTTCACCAAATGGATGTCAAGAGTGCTTTTATGAATGGTGATCTCCAAGAGGAAGTCTACATGACTCAACCTGAAGGATTTGAAGTGGAAGGCCAAGAGCAGAAAGTGTGCAAGTTGGTCAAATCCTTATATGGTTTAAAACAAGCTCCTCGAGCTTGGTATATAAAAATGGATAATCACCTCCTGCAAGCATGGATTTAAGAGATGTCCGTCAGATGCAAACCTCTATTTCAAGAAACAAGGTTCTGAGATAGTGTTGCTTGTACTCTATGTTGATGATCTGCTCATTACAGGGAGTTCAAAAACTATGATCTCTGCTATCAAAAAGGACTTGTGTAAATATTTTGAGATGACAGATCTCGGACTTCTCCATTATTGTCTTGGTCTGGAAGTGAACCAGAAGGAGCACTACATCAAAGTGTCTCAAAAAAATATGCCAAGACATTGTTAGAAAAATATCGCATGACTGATTGCAAGCCAATGGCAACTCCGATGGAATCAGGGCTTCAGTTATCGCGATATGATGATTCACCTCAGGTAGATGGTACTCTCTATCGACAATTGATTGGGAGTCTCATATATCTGACAAATACTAGGCCAGATATCGTGTTTGTTGTCAACTATCTTTCGAGGTTCATGCAGGAGCCTAAGACCACTCATTGGAAAGCAACAAAACGTGTTCTTCACTATGTCCGTGGCACAATGGAATATGGCCTAGAATACAAGAGGAATGACAAATTCTTCTTGCAAGGATACACGGACTCTGACTATGCCGGGTCATATGATGATCGTAAGTCAACTTCAGGATATATATTTCATCTTGGATCCGGTCCTGTCTCTTGGCACAACAAGAAGCAACAGGTGGTTGCTATCTCATCTACAGAGGTAGAGTATCGCATCGCACGTGAAGTTGTGTGCGAAGTGATATGGTTGCGTCGCATTCTGACAAGTATGGGTCTTCCATAAAAATCTCCAATACACTTGTTCTACGACAACCAGGGTGTTTTGAACCTTGTTAAGAATCCAGTGCATCATGAGAAAACCAAGCACATTGACACACAATGTCACTTCATTCGAGACGAAGTTCCAAGGCACCGAATTCAGCTTCAGTACATCTCCACCAATGCTCAAGTTGCAGACATTTTCACTAAGGCACTTGCACGTGTCAAATTTGAATTGTTTCGCGACTCTCTATGTATTGCAAAATGATGTAATCAGGGGGATGTTAGTATAGCTAGTAGTTATCTTATTACCCAAATAATGTAATAAGGGGGGATGTTAGCGTAACTATAGTTTGCTATATTATATTTCATTATTTAGTATGTTGTTACATTGTTATAACAACATCTATTCCTCACCTGGTTAGTTCCATTTTCATCGGACTATTCTAGGGCGTCAATATGTTATTTATACTATTGATCAATCAATCATCATGTTTCGAATTGTTACAACAATGATCTTAAAATAAGGTCGCTTATACATTATAGCTAGCTATCTCTATCAAGCTAAGTTCTATCCTTAGACACCTCAAATTGTCAACTAATATCCTTTAAATCAATTGACTTTTAAGTTTTTTTTAGAAGTTGCTTTAATTGTCCTTGCTTTAACAAGAGTGGATTAATCCCCTAGATAGAGATACAAACCATCTACATTTTATTACCTTCATTAAATTCCTGTACTAAGAATATACCTAGTTCAATCTAAAGTCCCTCCTTTGAGAAATCATATGTTTCCTATTCAGTTCTCTATAAATATGCCAAAAAGTAAAAGCTTCACTTAGTAGTAAATATTACACAAGAAGTGATTGCAAAGGATGAGATGCTTGAACATGACATAATGGTTCTTATAAGTACAAGGTTAATATGTAAGTTCATAGATCCTGGCCAAGGTTTTTGGAGATTCAAAATTGGATCAAGTGGAAGTGAGGATTGAATTATGATTTTTTTATAAAAATATTTCCATTACATTTTCACAAAAAGAGAAAAAAATTTCAAACTATTAAAAATATTAAATCATCCTATTTTTTTTTAAGCGAAAAACCCCTTGTGGGGCCACCTTGGTTTGAGAGACCACGACCAGGGGGTTCTACACCGTCAAAGTCACCTGAGAGTCACGCTTGGCCCTGCCCCCACCAACATTATCAATTGGATTTTGGGTACCCAATTCAACTTTTTGGTAGGGTGGAGATTCGAACCTGGGACCTTCCTTGGAGGATTGCCCTCTCCTCTCCAACTCACCTACAAAATTGGGTGTTAAATCATCCTAATTAAGTTATAACAAACTTTTGAAATTAATTATTTTAGGTTGGATGAATCCTAAAAGATGTTGTATCCCATAAGAATATGTCATTCCATAATGATAATGAACTTGTTTTTGTCACAAATCCAAGAGTTTTGCTTTCTTTGTAGACTTGATGAACTTTCCTCTATTCTCTATAACCATCCTCAGCCTTGGAGGTATAATTTCAAGATATTTTGATATCAATCTTGTTAGAAAATTATCAATATTATCTCATAGGATACAATCATAGGATCTTACCATAGCATGCATAAACCAATGAACTTCAAAATCATAGAAAACTTTATTGAAAATATATATACTAAAAGAATGCATTAATGCAATGCTTCTTCGATTACATATTAAATGGTTTTATCTTCAATAATACATGAGGCTCTTCATATAACGTGAATCTTGACAATGAGATTTTTCTTCATACCTTTGGGTCATTTGGTTGCAGTGTAGTTGCTAAGTGAATGCAACTTGATGCTTTGGAATCAAATAGACTAAGGCCTCCATCAAAACCTCAACTCGATGTTCTTTTTCATGGTTTCTTCTAGATTTTATTTTCCTACGGAGTTGTGACATGGTGTGCTATTATTATCAAGACAAAGGTTCGTACCATAAACTCGAATTACATTTGGATGGGTGATTTATTCATATTCTTCTGTAGCGAAGTTGCCCGTTGAATCTATATGGTGCTTCAATAAGTAGGGGACTGAGGTATTTATTGGATCCTCAATATGACTTTTGATTGAGGATGTATTTCACAATTTGGGTCCCTATTACAATGTTTATGGATCTCTATCCAAAGGAGACACCAATCCCCTAATCAAGTTCATGGATCTCTATCCACAGGAGAACTCCTTTCTCCTAAGCTCTGACTGGTGATCTTCTAGAAGAACTGTTGCCCCCACTACTCTGGCTAATGGATCTCTATCCACTGAAGACACCTATCCTCACTACCCTGGCTAATGGATCTCTATCCACTAGAGACTATCATCCTCTATACTCTATCACCTTCAAATATCTATCTCAAATCTACACTAAACATAGTCCTTCGATCTAGCACAAATCTTCTCAATCTCTATCTCTGGTCTGGCACAAACCTATCCTCAAATATGCACCAAACTCTATCCTCAAATCTACACTAAACACAGTCCTTCGGTCTAGCACAAATCTATCCTCAATATCTATCCTCAAGCCTTAACACAAAGCTTGACTCAATCTCAAATCAACTCTATTGGATCTGCCCCAAACCTTAACTCAAGGTTTGAACAAATCAATCAATCAACTCTGCTCACAAGTCTTCTCAAAGACTTGTCTCAAATCTGCCTTGTAAGCTTCCACAAAATCTCACACTAATCTATCCACAAGTCCTCTCTAGAACTTGTCCAAATATGCTCTACAAGTCCTCACTAGAACTTGTCCAAATCTGCTCAATAAGTCCTCACTAGGACTTATCCAAATCTACTCTCAATCTGTATTGTAAGCTTCCACAAAAGCTCACACAAATCTGTCCACAAGTCTTCTCAAAGACTTACCTCAAATATGCTCAACAAGTCCACACTAGAACTTGTCCAATCTCATAGAAACATAAAGAGAATTGTTAGAGACTCAATATGCTTCACATTCACCTCAATACTCAATCACTTTCAATCACTCTTTTAGAAACATATAGAGAATTGTTAGAGACTCAATATGCTTCACATTCACCTCAATACTCAATCACTTTCAATCACTCTTTTGAAACATACAGAGAATTGTTAGAGACTCAATATGCTTCACATTCACAAACTCTCAATCACTTCCAATCTCTCTTTTATCATAGAAACATATAGAGAATTGTTAGAGACTCAATATGTTTCACACTCATCAATACTCAACCTCTTTCTCAAATCAATTCAGAATATAGAATAATTTGTTTCACAGAACTTGAACAATCACTTCAACACATTCACTTGACTAGGCTCAACCAACTCTACTCAACCAATCACTCAATGAAATAATCCTTGCTCACAAACCCTAGTCCAATCACATGAACAATCACTCAAATGTTTCCAACAATGCTTATCAACCAATCTCACATAACAATGATACTCATGTTCTTTCCAAAACCCTAGTTCAAGTTCTTCACTCAATTACTCACTTCAACAACAATGCTTATAAAACAATCTCACATAACAATGATACTCATGTTCTTTCCAAACCCTAGTTCAAGTTCTTCACTCAATTACTCACTTCAACAACAATGCTTATAAAACAAGGTTTTATCAATCACTCTTTTTATTCCAGAAAACCTTGAAGCAATAAATCAAAACACTCTCAACAATGCTAACCAAACAATCCTTTTCACTCCAACTTTTCATACACAACTTTCAACAATCACTCACTAGGAAGAATATGCCCATACCTTTGTTGGATGTCAAAGTGCCTTTGAAAAACCTATCTCAATCACAATTTCCTTCTTTCCAATTCCAATGGTTAAACACAACAATATCACTTCAACACTTTCTTAAAATATTCCTTTAGTCACAAAATAATCACAACTCAATTTATGCCTTATTGCTCCCTTTAAAAATAACACTCATCATAACATACATGAAATAATTACTTGGATACACCTTATAAACTCCAACTCAAAATAATGTTTTAACACCATAAAACATCAACCAAACACCTTACTATCCTTTCAACCACTTGAGAAAATAATATTAAAAATCTAATTTTGCAAATCCCTTATAACTCCCCTTTCTACCTTAGAAACCAATTATAATATGCAAAAATTAATTTCTAAATGCTCAAACTATATTCCCAAAATTTTTGGCACCCAAGATTAAAGCATACCTCTTTCTTCCCCAAAAAGGGGATTCAACGAGATTCGATCCGCCGTCTCCTCAAGCCTAAGCACCTTAGCGCTTGGGAGCCCACCGCGTGGGCTACTAATACCCACATGAAGGAAGGAAGAGTCCCTTCCTCTTATGCCTCCATCATCATTTGATTTTCAACAAAATTCGCACACTTTATCTTCCTTGGATGCAATACAAATCATAAGGCTCGCAAATACTTTCGAAGGCATGGTAAATTTTGTAAGGTGGGTAGTCCCCCCTTATATACACATTTTTAAATTTCTCCTCACGTCGGCGCTTTGTATTTCAAAATTGAATTTCAAATTTTAATTTTAATAACCCACCTTAGGGTTATTTAACCTTAGCTTAAATTAATTTAAAATTAATAATTAAATTAATTAATAATTAATTTAAATAATTTAATTTAAATAACTTTATAAGTTAAGTAAATTAACTAATAAATTAATTTAAAATTAATTTATAATTAATTTTAAACTTCCTTTGTATAATATTATAAAATAATATTATAATATTATTTACTTGGGCTTCTTTTTGCACTCTAGGCCAAATCTGACTTCCTGGAACCGGGTCTTGAAACTGAAACCGAATTATCCTTTTGCATTTATTGGAGAACCTGAAACTGATGCTGCCAACTGAAACTGCCACTAACTGGTGCTGAAAGTTTGACATCAAGGACCACTCAATTTTGACATCAATGACAACTTATCACTCAAAATGTCCAACAATCTCCCCCTTTGTCATTGATGGCAACCCAAATTCTTTTTACCAAAACTTGACCTTTTTCCTATTCTGCTCCCCTAGGAAACTGCTCCCCCTGACTCAATGCTCTCTCCTTAAACCAAATCTCTCCCCCTTACTCAAATATCTCCCCCTTTGACATCAATGGCAAAGGGTCACCTTTGGGGCTCGAGGCTAAGAATGAATCTCTTAGCTTAGCCCCTCCCCCACCTCCTCTTGAGGTGGTTAATTCTAGGGTGGGAGTATTTCTACTCCTAACAAGCATTGGTCTTTACCTTTGTCCTCTTTCCTTCTTGTCTGATCCTTCTGATTCCTTTGAATGTTCCTCTCCATGTCCATGTTCCTATTCCTATCCATGTCCATATTTTTCCTATTCATGTCCATATCCATATTCTTGTTCCTGTTCCTATTCCTATTCCTGTTCATGTTCATATCCATATTCCTGTTCTCATTCCTATTCCTATTCATGTTCATGTTCATATCCATATTCCTGTTCCTATTCCTGCTCTAGTTCATATTCATATTTCTGTTTCTATTCTGTTCATGCTTGGTTCTGGAATGTCTGCTCTACACCACTTTGTTGTATGTCCATCATTATTGCACTTATAACACTTAATGTTATTATTCCTTGGAGGTGCAAATATCTTAGGATTTCTCCTAGTGAAGCCATATCCTTTTCTATCATGAACCCTGCAATCCATTGCCTTGTGACCAAACTGATTACATGAGTAGCAATACCCATGGAAAAGCTACCTATTTCTGAAATTCCCATTTTCTTGTCTTTCATGTGTCCTGCACTGTGAAGCCATGTGCCCAAACCTGTGACATGAGAAACATCTTCCATTGAAATTTCCTTGTCTTGACCTCATTGGTCTCTTAGTCTCTCTTAACCTATTCTGATTGTTGTTCCATCTATTTCTTCTTTGTGCATTGTTCCTTTCCTTGTTGAACTTTCTATTGTCCAACTCATCCTCAGAAGTCTCACTTTCTCTTACACTGTCTTCTTCTGAAGTTTCTTCTTCTTCAGAACTTGAGGTTGACTCTTCTTCTTGTTTCTTTTGAGCTTGTTCAAAACCAAGACCTATTTTGTTTGTTGACCTTCTTTGTACCTTGATCATCTTATCCACAATATTTGAACTCTTTCCAAACTTGTGTAGCTTATCCTTGGATTTTTCTAAATCTTCCCTTAGTAGAGCTACTTCTTGTTCTAATATTTCACATTCTAAGACCTTTGCTTCTAACTTATCCTTGAACTTCTTTGTCTTAGCCATTGACTTGTTTAGATCCTCTATAAGCTTTCTTCTTTCTTCATCACATTCTTGAAACTGAAATTCAAGTTTAGAGTTTTGCTTTCTTACCTTCTTTACTGTGTCAAGAGCATAAATAAGTTCTACCTTAAGATCAAATCCTTCTTTTTTTGATTCTTCCTCTATTTGTTTGCCTTTGTCTACATCTTCATTTTCTTTTGACTTGTCTACTATAGGATCATCATCTTCTTCTTCTAGTGCCATTAGAAGATTCTCTTCTGGTCCTTCAAGTGCATCCTCATATTCATCATCACTGAAACTGAAACCATTCCTTGTACAACTATCTTCAAGATGTCCAAAATTACCACATCTAAAACACTTGAGAATTATTGGTGACCTTTTCTTAACTTCTTATTTTTCTTCAATCATAAATAGGACTTCATATTTATCATTACTTGAAGAACTAGCATCACTATCACTTGAGTACTTACTTGCCTTATCTGCATAGTAGCTCCTCTTTTGTCTTTGAAAGAACTTCTTTCCTTGTCTGCTTTGTCCATCCTTGCCTTTCTTTTGATACCTGTATCTTTCTGATTCCTTATTCCTGTGATCCTATTTTTCTTCATCTTTGTTGTTTCTGGCTTCTTGAAAATCAGTTGCATAGTGACCATACTTTCCACAATTGAAACATCTAATAGATTTTGCATCTTTGAATCTTCTTGAATCCTTGTTCCTTCTGCCATAATTAGCTTCTTCATCACTGGATGACTCATTGCTCGATTCTGACTTCTTACCCTTTGTCTTCTTAATTGCTTTGAAGGTTGCTTCCTTCTAGGGATTAGGTTCTTTTGTTCTTAACTCAAAAGTTGTAAGAATACCAAGCAACATATCTCTTGTCAAAGAATCACCATCCTTTGCTTCTTCTATAGCTAAAATATTTTCACTAAACCTTGTTGGAAGAGACCTTAAGATCTTATCACAAACATCTGATTCATCCACATTAAGTCCAAGTCCTTGCATAGCATTAACAACCTCATCTACCCAAAGTAGATAAGAACTAATGTCTTCCTCATTCTTCATTCTTAATTCTTCAAATTGTCCTTTGAGATTTCGTATCTTTGCCTTTTTGACACTTTTATCTCCTTCATATATGCTTTGCAACTTATCCCAAATTCCTTTTGCATATTTACAATGCATAACTTTTATTGATTCTGTTCTATGCAAACCTCTCAAAAGTGCATTCATTGCTTTTGAATTGTAATGTTGTAGAAGCTTACCTTCCTTATCTGTAGGTGGATCAACTGGTGGTATGTATCCATTTTCAACTGCTTCCCAAATTTCATTGCCAAGTGCCATCAGGTGAACCTTCATTCTCATACTCCAATATATATAATCACTTCCATCAAATATTGGTGTTGAATTATCTGAAGACACATTCTTAGAATCCATTGTGTTCTTGAAAGCTTTTCCTTCAAGTTGTTAAACTCTTTCGAAGGAACCCACTCTGATACCAATTGAAGAACACAAGCTTATACTGAGAGGGGGGTGAATAGTATAAGACCACTTTTTACTTTTCTTTCCAATCAATATTATGCAATGTATAGATAGCAATATCAACAATAGTAATCAAAGCAATGCATAAATCACCACACATAATAGAGACACCAATTTTATGTGGTTCACCCAATGTGGGCTACTCCATGGAGAAAATATTTCACTAAAATTTTCTCAATCAATCTCTTGGGAATCCTTTCCCTATTACAATGTTTATGGATCTCTATCCAAAGGAGACACCAATACCCTAATCAAGTTCATGGATCTCTATCCATAGGAGAACTCCTTTCTCCTAAGCTCTAACTAGTGATCTTCTAGAAGAACTATTGCCCCCACTACTCTGGCTAATGGATCTCTATCCAATGAAGACACCTATCCTCACTACCCTAGCTAATGGATCTCTATCCACTAGAGACTATCATCCTCTATACTCTATCACCTTCAAATCTCTATCTCAAATCTACACTAAACATAGTCCTTCGATCTAGCACAAATCTACTCAATATCTGTCTCTAGTCTGGCACAAACCTATCCTCAAATCTACACCAAACTCTATCCTCAAATCTGCACTAAACATAGTCCTTCGGTCTAGCACAAATCTATCCTCAATATCTATCCTCAAGCCTTAACACAAAGCTTGACTCAATCTCAAATCAACTCTGCTAGATCTACCCCAAACCTTAACTCAAGGTTTGAACAAATCAATCAATCAACTCTGCTCACAAGTCTTCTCAAAGACTTATCTCAAATCTGCCTTGTAAGCTTCCACAAAATCTCACACTAATCTATCCACAAGTCCTCTCTAGAACTTGTCCAAATATGCTCTACAAGTCCTCACTAGAACTTATCCAAATCTGCTCAATAAGTCCTCACTAGGACTTATCCAAATCTGCTCTCAATCTGTATTGTAAGCTTCCACAAAAGCTCACACAAATCTATCCACAAGTCTTCTCAAAGACTTACCTCAAATCTGCTCAACAAGTCCACACTAGAACTTGTCCAATCTCATAGAAACATAAAGAGAATTGTTAGAGACTCAATATGCTTCACATTCACCTCAATACTCAATTACTTTCAATCACTCTTTTAGAAACATATGGAGAATTGTTAGAGACTCAATATGCTTCACATTCACCTCAATACTCAATCACTTTCAATCACTCTTTTGAAACATATAGAGAATTGTTAGAGACTCAATATGCTTCACATTCACAAACTCTCAATCACTTCCAATCTCTCTTTTATCATAGAAACATATAGAGAATTGTTAGAGACTCAATATGTTTCACACTCATCAATACTCAACCTCTTTCTCAAATCAATTTAGAATATAGAATAATTTGTTTCACAGAACTTGAACAATCACTTCAACACATTCACTTGACTAGGCTCAACCAACTCTACTCAACCAATCACTCAATGAAATAATCCTTGCTCACAAACCCTAGTCCAATCACATGAACAATCACTCAAATGTTTCCAACAATGCTTATCAACCAATCTCACATAACAATGATACTCATGTTCTTTCCAAAACCCTAGTTCAAGTTCTTCACTCAATTACTCACTTCAACAATAATGCTTATAAAACAATCTCACATAACAATGATACTCATGTTCTTTCCAAACCCTAGTTCAAGTTCTTCACTCAATTACTTACTTCAACAACAATGCTTATAAAACAAGGTTTTATCAACCACTCTTTTTATTCTAGAAAACCTTGAAGCATTAAATCAAAACACTCTCAACAATGCTAACCAAACAATCCTTTTCACTCCAACTTTTCATACACAACTTTCAACAATCACTCACTAGGAAGAATATGCCCATACCTTTGTTGGATGTCAAAGTGCCTTTGAAAAACTTGTCTCAATCACAATTTCCTTCTTTCCAATTCCAATGGTTAAACACAACAATATCACTTCAACACTTTCTTAAAATATTCCTTTAGTCACAAAATAATCACAACTCAATTTATGCCTTATTGCTCCCTTTAAAAATAACACTCATCATAACATACATGAAATAATTACTTGGATACACCTTATAAACTCCAACTCAAAATAATGTTTTAACACCATAAAACATCAACCAAACACCTTACTATCCTTTCAACCACTTGAGAAAATAATATTAAAAATCTAATTTTGCAAATCCCTTATAACTCCCCTTTCTACCTTAGAAACCAATTATAATATGCAAAAATTAATTTCTAAATGCTCAAACTATATTCCCAAAATTTTTGGTGCCCAAGATTAAAGCATACCTCTTTCTTCCCCAAAAAGGGGATTCGGTGAGATTCGATCTGCCGTCTCCTCAAGCCTAAGTGCCTTAGCACTTGGGAGCCCACCGCATGGGCTACTAATGCCCACGTGAAGGAAGGAAGAGTCCCTTCCTCTTATGCCTCCATCGTCATTTGATTTTCAACAAAATTCGCACACTTTATCTTCCTTGGATGCAGTGCAAATCATAAGGCTCGCAAATACTTTTGAAGGCATGGTAAATTTTGTAAGGTGGGTAGTCCCCCCTTATATACACATTTTTAAATTTCTCCTCACGTCGGCGCTTTGTATTTCGAAATTGAATTTCAAATTTTAATTTTAATAACCCACCTTAGGGTTATTTAACCTTAGCTTAAATTAATTTAAAATTAATAATTAAATTAATTAATAATTAATTTAAATAACTTTATAAGTTAAGTAAATTAACTAATAAATTAATTTATAATTAATTTTAAACTTCCTTTGTATAATATTATAAAAGAATATTATAATATTATTTACTTGGGCTTCTTTTTGCACTCTGGGCCAAATCTGACTTCCTGGAACCGGGTCTTGAAACTGAAACCGAATTATCCTTTTGCATTTATTGGAGAACCTGAAACTGACGTTGCCAACTGAAACTACCATTGACTGGTGCTGAAAGTTCGACATCAAGGACCACTCAATTTTGACATCAATGACAACTTATCACTCAAAATGTCCAACAGAAGCTTTTAATTTTGTACTTCCTTGTAGAAGGGAGACCGTAAAGCTTGTAAGGATGAACACCTCAGCATAATGTGTGGGGTCTAGGGCTATGGTCCCAACTGGGGGGAATGGGGGGCCAGTGACCCTCCATGCTGGGGTTCGAGGGTGGGATCCTAGGACCAAATTTAGCCTCTAAACTTTTTGGAGCCTAGGGGATGCAAGACTAACTGAGATTCAAATGATCATTCTCCCTTTGCCCTTTTCCCAAAATCTAGTTTTTTAAATTTGTCTTGGTTGGTGCATTTTGCTACTAACATTTTGTTTGCTCCATTCAGTGTCTTGATTATCACCGCTAGCCTATGATCATTAAATTTTTATATTGGGTGGATGCACCCAAGTCATATTTTCCTTCTTGTTGAACATATTGTCACTCCAAGTTTTCACCAGGACTCTGGTTCTATCTTTGTTATCAACTCTGACCTAAATGTTTGATTACTAGACTTTGTTCTCTGTCTTCTTTCGGGTTCTAGGTAATTTGCCTCCCACTAGAGTCTCCTTTTACAAAAAATGGCCAAAAAGCCTTACTCCCCCAAGTGTAGTGAGGATTCACTACAATATGCAATTGTACTTGGTGACGTGATAAGTGGTTTCTCCTAATTTGATGAAGTTATTAATGTTCCAAGTATGGGCCCTAATCGTCTTTACATTTCTAGCATTACTATAAATTATCCCAAGTGTCAATGGGATCCTGAGTGCGTTGGCAGTCCTGTATCAAGATCTTGGTAATACTTGAAAGCTTGAGCTTGGCAAAGGAGACTTGGTTGTCTTTGTGAATTTTTCTATAGTCGAACCAGGTATCCATATCGAGAATCCATTTGTTTAGGATATTTGGATCTTGAGACCCATCATAAATTTTGACCTCACATTTGACTTGATTGTGATGGTCAGGGGCTAGACTAGACCCACTAGGCCCAATTATATTTTGAACCTTATTAGCCAAAAGGCTAACTACAACAACTATGATGACCATTTGTTCCACCAAATTAGTAGCCATTTATCCCTTGGTGTAAGCCAAGAGTGCTACCAAGTTGTCTCAAAATGAGTACAAAAATTTGCCTCGTAGGGCAATTACAATGGTGCTATTTTTCAAGCACTTACAATAAGCCAAAAAGGATTTACAAATTCTTACCTCTGAGGCAATTACAAAAGCTTGTCCCAAGCTTTGATGTGTAAAATTTTACAAAAATTTGAGCCTTATAGGCTTTAACAATGCTTTGCCTTGTAGGCAATTACAAAAAGTTTTTGTAAAATAATGCTAAAGGTGTAAAAATTGTAAAAATGATGCAAATTTTAATATTTAATTAAATTGACTAAAAAATTTAATTAAATTAAATTTAGATTAATTAATATTTAATTTAATTTAAATTATGTGACTTAAGAAAAAAATTATTTGGGAATAATTAGCCTGCGCGCGCAAACCGGTAGTCAACAATACTGCAGATTGTAGTCAATAATTTAGAAATTGGTGGATCAACCAATGGAAACCCTTCAAGTTCATGCACCTTCCACCAGGCTACCACGTGGGCAACAAAATAGGAGCATACAAGCAACCCCGTGCAGAGGCTATTGTGACCACCACGTGGTGGTCGAATAACAACAAGGGCCTCCATCGTTTTCAAGGCCTTCAAAGGTCATCCCACATGAAATGTGGGATTAAGCACAACTAAAATGAAGTACTATCTTCACCCGCTCGCATTGTCGCTGGAGAAAACCTTAAATTTTTTTATTTTTTTTCTGTTCCTCACTTGTGCACTGCAACTCAGCCCTCACCTAGGTTTTTGACGATGACCTCCAAACCGATACTGTGTCAACCACCAGCAAAACCTGAAAGCAACACAGCCAAATCTCAGGCATTGAATGGAGCAAAAAATGGAACTTATCTCTATGAAGTATTATGAATTTCAAGCAACGTTAAGCTTATGACAACACACTAAGGTTTACATAAACTATAAGCAGTCCGTAGAGGTTGGGTACAAGCTGATGATCCAAGGAGAGCTCAATGCACTATAACAAACAAAAACACACAACTGGATTGAAACGATTCTTCTAACCCAACCACTGGTCAGTTGAATGGTTGTCCTTCACAACGATTATTCAAATTTTCATATATATAGGCCAACAATCATGGAGACTAAAATTTGTTCAGGGTTTTGTATCATTTGTGGGCACAATTTGTTCCACATGTGTCATGGAGGGGATGTGAGAGCTCTTTAAAAGAAAAAGAGCACTATATATCATACGATCATCTTCAGTGGTCAAGACCTTCTATTATACTATCTTTTGATTGCTTACTTGTGCTGACTCATAAGTTGAGCTGCTCACCACCTAGACCATCGCTCACCACCTCGAAAGCTACCCCACTCACTGTAGACAACCACTGTAATATCCCACCAATTTGGCTACTAGTTTACTTGCTTATTTTTGTGTTATTGTTTGAACATGATATTGCTAGTAGTCTCTATGTTGCAAGAAATAGGTACCCCGTCAGGTGGCCAGGGGAGGCGATTGTGAGAGGTAAGGGGAAATGATGTCTGATGTGATAACACCACAACCTATGAGTACATGGAAGCTTACAAAGGTGGTATTTCATGTAGGATGCATCCATATAAACAATTGTGCATGTGGACCATATATTTTTCATTGAATTGCATTTCATCATATAAACAATTGTGCATGTGGAACATGTGTTTTCACTGAATTGCATTTCGACATATAAACAATGGTGCATATGGAACATATGTTTTTTTATTGAATTGTATTTCGGCTGAGTCCAAAAGTATTCCATAATTTATTAATTTGCAATATAAATTTGAGGGACAAAAATAAATAATTTTATCAAGTAAAATAGATAAAATAATAATAATAATGAAGTACATACAATAAAAACAAGTATAAATGTTAATATATAAACTAAATAAAATATAAGGAGAAGGATGATTAAATTAAATATAATCAAATGTATGTTAGATTTTATTAAATAATAATGGTGAGCCCGAGCAACCACCATCTGGCAAGGGAGTAGGATGGCATGTTCTCTCCACGAGCAACCACTATCTGGCAAGGGAGTAGGATGGCATGTTCTCTCCACGCGTCAAAAGGGTGATGTCTTTTATTTCTTATATAAAGAGCTCAATCAAACTGGAAAAGGGGCGTCAAATGTTTCTTTATTCTGCCAAATCTCGAAGGAGAAAAACATCGAGTCTTTGTAGAGTTGCTTCTAATAACCAGGTTGGGGGCGTCTCTGGAATTTTGTATTAAAATGTTTGCCAATGTTATTTTATTTGCTGTAGAAATATGATTCTCATTTGATTATCAGGAAGTGAATTATAATAAGAAGCCATGATAATATTGTGCTCACATCTTAACTTGTTAGGGTTCAAAATATGGTGCTCATACCTTAACCTGGTAGGGACTGGAAATAACTTTGCATTTTTATGTTTTCTCCATTTAGTTTTCAAGAAGAAAAATTATAATTTTAACAAGAAACCATGACAATATTGTATTCACAATTAAACCGGCTAGGGTCCGAAAATAACTTCCATCTGTGTAAGCAAATGAAAGCGTAAAGTGAAACAAAACTAAACTATAATCTGAATACGTTGGGTATGTGTTGTGTGAAATATTTGTAAAGTGGAAACTATATTAAACCTCATGTATTCACTCCAAAATTATCTCTACTAATGTGATATTGCATTACAAATTATCTCTATCATTGTAACATTGTACTGCAAAATTATCTCCATTATTGAGACATTGCACTGTGAAATTAAATCCATTATTGCAACATTGCACTGTGAAATTATCTCCATTATTGCAACATTGCACTGTGGAATTATCTCCATTATTATGACATTGCACTATGGATTTATCTCCATGATTGTGACATTTTATCTCCATTAGTGTGTCATTGGACTGCAAAATTATCTCTATTGTTGTGTCATTGCACTACCAAATTTTTTTCCAATATTATGATGCTGCACTGCAAAGGATATAGGAATACACTTGTTGACAAATAGATGCACCCAAATTATTTGTTGCATTTAGTAGGGAAAGATCATATAGGACATGCATTGCATTCATGTTGAGGTCATCTAATTCAACACTGCTCTTCTCTCGATCATCATTGCCTGGAGGAGCTTACGGTTGAGTACGTTGCTGACCAACTACGAAGATGCTACCTGTAACGCTTGGCATGCTATTACGAAAGTTACCAAAGAGTCTTTTTATCATTTAGCTTGGGAATTCCATCAAATGTATGTTATGTATTTATATAGACAAGCCTCATTGTATAGGAATAACATATTGCTTGTTATAGATAAAACTAAAGACACATGAATAATAGATTTGATGATGTTATTCTTTGGAACCTTTTAGAAGAAAGAGGTGTGCCTCGATGGCACGATTTGTATTAATTGAAACTATTATTCTACATTCTTTACTGCTACTACGTTAAACTATCCTCTTCCAGCTTTTGAAACGTTCTTGTAGTAGCTATCCATGAATTCTTTCACATTGATTAGTTAGAGATTAACTACTGAAATACTTCTCCTCTACTAAATAGCAGAACTCCATCGTTAAAGGTAGCTCGTCCATGTTTCTAGCAAATGTAATACCTTAAGTATTGTTGTTGCCCTTATGGTTTCCAACGTTTTAAAAACAATCATAAGTAAAACATTAAAGTAAAACATAAGTTAAATTTTGAAATCATATTGATGAATGATTAAGTAGTAATTCTAACCGATGTCTCATCCGGCAAATGACTCAAGTGTTTTATTGGGATGATCAATGTTCACTACTTCCACAATGTTGTAATTTGGAAACCTTTTTCTTAAAAACTTTAAATGCATGCATATGGTTTCTGTGCATAAAATTTCTGTAACAGCTATGTCAGATCCTTTAATATTGGTAGAGCTAATCGCAGATCATAGTAGATCTATCATTTGATAGGATGTTTAACGAAAACTTAGGAATTAAATTAATGAATGAGTATTGTTTATATTCTTGTGAAAATCAATAATTTTCTTATTAGGATGATCAACCTCTTGATTGCTGCTACAAACGTTGTAATGTGAAATTTTTTTTATTACTTCAAACTTGAACTGCATGCATTTTGTTGGTCGGTCCAAAATTCTATAACCTGTTGTGACAAGTCTTTTAACGTTGGTGAAACTGCTCGCAAATGATAACGATTTGCTCTTAGATAGTTATAATGTTTAACAAGAATTTAGAAATAAAAATTTGTGGATGGGCAGTGCTTATTCTTGAAAAAATCAATGAACGTAATGAATAGAGGCTTTCAAAGTTAAAACGACATACGTAGTTTTTGTCTTACTTGGAAAGCGTAACGATTAAGAGTGGTCTAGTTGTATGCTAACTATTTATTATTTTCTTTTCTTAATATATTTTGAGCATATATAAGCTTGAAGTCTTGGATAACATTCTCTTAGGTTTATATACTTAGTAATTAGCCAACAATTTTTTGGTTATATGTATGAAAAAATGTATGAGAGACTTTTTCATTTATTCTACTCTTTTGCTAGTAACATGTCGTCACTAGGTATTAGGATTTTTAATCATGTGGTTAAAGTAATATTTTCAAATAATCTTTACAATGCATAGGATATACTCATACTTTAAAATCATATTTTTAAGATGGTGGAAGAACATTCAAGTATAAACATGAACAAAACCTCCGTAGAAGAAGAGATCATAATGCCTCTAGAAGGATGTAAATCCAAAACCATGCACTTTCACCAAGTCAAGTAAACTTTCGTTTGTGACTCATCAAGTTGGGAGAACACTCACCCATAACTGGCAGTTAACAAGTGGTGACTATCATGATTTTATGGTAGCCATCTCCTAGTAGACTTGTGCAAGGCTAGTGGTTCTTCTACTAGGAAGTAACAAAAGGTGAAATACGATGTCCTTCCAAGCTATCACACGAATAACACCGTGAGGGGTCTCATGTACACTATTCAATTGGGAAATTACTAGAAGTATGCTGACTCTAGAAGATGCTATACCCCGAAGCTAGAAGGTCCAATGGTGAGATGGTATGGGATGTCTCATCGTTAGTTGCAAACAGGTTCTAGGATACTTAGACTCGAACTAGAGAATTGGTGGGGCCTAGTTGCTTCCATAAGTTAGTGGATACAACTAGGCACTAGATATACTAATGCTAATTCCTAGTATGGAATATTGTAGTGATGGAAACTAAGGACAAATCACAAGTTAGAGATCTATGTCCTCCATACTATGGGCAAGGAACTATGCGTCCACCCTTATAGGTGTTATGGGCCCTCTAAGGACTACCCCTTATCGTGAACTCAGATATCTAGTGATGGAGAAGAAAGAGTTCACAAAATGGCACTATTCGTAGGATCTGGCCAACTCGACCACTCAAGAGATCGTCTGCAGTGATTAGAAATCTTGGAGCGAGTAAATTATGCCTAAGTACTAATTAAATGTTGGGTAAAAGAGTAGTTTCACTTCATGTTGAGTCAAAATTTTCTCTTAGTAATTCCAGGGAGCAAGATTGGAATAGAGAAATGATTGAGTTATACCCGGGTTGTTACAATCGCTCACCTACTCGTAACAGACCGTCTCTCACCACTTGGACTATAGTATATTGAAATTAGATCGACTTGTTGATTAGACCCAAATTTTATAGGTAGGCCAATGGTATTTTCTTGCAAATTTTACAGACACACGTAGGAAGCCATCTCCTGGCCAATTTTTTGACCAAGTAGGCCAATTGTGAAATTTTCAATTCACCTATTGACCATAAAAAATTTGAAATTGCCAAATAGAGGAATTGAATTACAAACAAAAAATTAAATTTTTTTTTTGCCAATCGAGAGCTTGCTGTATTACCAATATTGAGAATGAAAACCAACCTGATTTTTTTAATTCCCAAAGGTTTAAATAGGCCTCAAGTGCCTAAAATACATTAACCTTATGCCCCATATCTCATATGAGAGGACAAATAGGGAAGCATGAAATAAAATGCTAACTAACCTAATCACTCACTAACTAAATAACAACTAAAGCCAAAATATGCCTGTGAGTTGACTTACACCAGGTTTATTTGTAAATATGACCTAGGAAATAAATAAAATAAATCTGTTCCTATGAAATAATAATAATTGAACATGATGCCCTTATCAAGCATGCCTTTGATCTTATCTAATAGTTTAGGATGGAGGACTATAAACATGTTTGAACCTCTTTTACTTATAGTTTAAAGCTAAGAATAGATTGCACTAGTCCTTTGGTGGATGGATATTTGTACTCGTCACTTGTCAAGTTACTTCTCTACCTCACTCACTCTTTTAGATATTGCATTTGCTATCATTTATTATTCCACATATATGTATACACTACATGATAATCACTAAACAAAAACCTAGTGGATCCTTTAGTATATCAAGGGTACACACATGATGGGTATTCGTTGATCAATTTAAACACCTTTGGTTTCCATAAGATTTTATGATGCAAATTGGGCTAGTGAATTGGATCAATGACACTCCACAATTGAGTTCATATTTTATCTTGGTCTTGAACTAGGCTCTTGGTGTTGTAAACAATAGTCCACCATATCTTAGTCTTCTAGATAATTTAAATTTTGTTCTTCCAATGAAGCCATCAAAGACCTTTGATAGATGCTCATAATTTTGAAATAATTGGGTATTCCTAAATAATTTTTGATCACCCTTCATTGTGGTAATCAAAGTTCCATCAAGCTTGTCTATAATCCATTATTTCAACAAAATAATCTTATCAAGGTTCAAAATCACTATATTCTATAGGTTCATTCTTGTGGAATTTTTAATCTAGTTTATGTGTCATCAATAAAGCAAACAATGGATATATTCACCAAGGCCAAGCATAAGGTACCTTTTATATAATTTCAAGGACACCTTGGACTAGAATAGTGTCCCTTAAAAGGGATGACTAATAAGGATATTTCTCTGTGTCACGATTCAATATAAGGAGGGATGTTGGAATATGTGTTGTTAAGATTAATTTAAGGCCATGAATGACTTTTATATTATATTTATTGTATAGCCCTTTGGGCCTGGATTATTCCTCTTTTTGAGAAATGCATTGTCTCCATTTATTTTTAGAAAGTATCGACAAATATAATAGCAAAGTTTTGAAGCAATAGTTTAACTTGTTATCTCATGTAGAAAATGTGATCTTGGCCATTCAAGGTCTAGTCAATGAGAAACTTCACTTCAATATTTCAATAAATTACATGTAATAAATTAAAGGATGGGAGATGACCTATAGAAAAAAGAATCAACGATTCTATTGTAAATAATTTTAATGGTTCTCTCATTATAGTATTATTTATAGCTTCTAAGTTGAATACATTATGGAATGAAAGGTTTTTGAAAGTTTTTTTTGGATAGTTTTGAGCACATGAATTTCAAAATTTGGAGCAATTTTCTCTAACAAAGCGCTTTCCTGGAGGGTCATAATAAATTTGGTACTGATGTTACTAGTTGTATCACCTATGGTAGCCCTAAAATAGTAAATAATTTTTTTGGTCTTCTAAAATAACCAAAAATTTATGGAAGAGTATTACTATTTACTATCCAATAATGTTTAATAGAATCTTGAAGGGAAAAGAAGCATTACTATATTTTGATTTTAACTTTGATAAAGTTTTAAAATCCTTTGGATTGTTGGTTTTGTTGAAATTGTAATCTACTTCATGGCTAGGAGTCGACATTGTGTAATGTATTGGATAGACCTAAGGACATTTTATTATGCAATGTATTTATTATTTTGTAATATTTTATTATGTAAGCCCAATGGACCATGGTTAACCTTGTTATGGTTAAACCCTCTTTATAACTTGTAATTAACCTAAAACCCTCTTGTTATGTTGACTTAGGTTAAACTTTATTATTTAATTAGGATTTTAGTATTGGTATAAATACCCCCCTCCCACTCCTCATTCATCATTAAAGTATGTTATAATTTTATCTATGGGTATAGTGATTATTTATGGTGCCTATGGGCACCCACCATATTTTTATTTATTTCGTTCTTTTTACGCTTTTTGTGTAATATTTGAGTGGATGGATTGCTTCTATTAATTTTTGGAAAATATTATGAATTCCAACATGGTATCATAGAAAGGTTTGAAGAAGCATTGCTTGGTCACGCATAGCGTTTATTTAGAGCCTACGATTCTTCTTCCAAAATCAAGGACAATATTCTTATCAAGTCTTCACCATGTTTTTTTTTATGATTTAAATTTTTTATTCAAAATGGGTTTTGATAGACTTCCAAAAACTGATTACATCAATAGAAAAAGTGTTGAACAAGCAAAAGACAAAGTGAGAAGTAAAAATGGGGGAACACAGTCCCACAATAAGGAAGACAAAAAGGATAAAAAACAGAGGATGGCCAAAACATGAGGATGCCCTGATAAAAACAACAAATCATGCACAAAGAAGGCATTAAGCCTCCTCTTCAGCTTCAGCATCTTCATCCTTAGGTTCTTATTTTATCTCATTCTCACCTTCATCCTCAGTGTTGTCAGAAGCCACAAAGTTCTTATCATCATCCTTGACTTCATCCATGGTGTTGTCCTTACCGTCATCCTTGAAGAACTTCTTTTTGAAAACAAAATATTCAATGCGTTACGGAGGTCCATAATGTGAGAAATGCAATCAAAAATCAAGTTAATGATGTATTGCTTTAGGCATTGGTCAGGTAAATCCTTGTCCTCCTCATTCAAGTCAATTACCAAGGTTTTAATTTTTGTGCAAGATTTTCCAAATGTGGTGAGGATCTTACAACTCTCTCTAATTTCTCAGGGACCGGAGTTTTATTTTCCTGACTACTTGATTTCTCAGAATTTTGACTGCCTCCACAACCACTCTTTTATTGGTTGACATGGCCGGGGAATAAGAGGGGGATGGAATAACTTGGATCATGACTGGATTTGGAAGGGGCGGGGCTAGGTTTTCCTTTGGTGGAATTAATGACATGGATGATAATGCCTTGAGGGAAATGGATGAGCAAGTGTTTATGAAGGACTTGGAAGAGGGCCTGATATGAGAGCAAGTTGTCACTTTTATTTCTGCGGCTATTATCTATTGAATAGCTAATGGAATTAAAGATAGATTAGGGTATTTTCACTGTATTGACATCCCTAAAGTGATTGTAGAAGGCAAAGTGAAAACTGTAAAGTACCTTCTCAAGATCATCAATTGTAACAAATTTCATAATTGGCTTCATTACACCGTTCCATGGGGTGGGGAGCTCTGTCCATTTTATTACCATCCTCACTTTCTTGCAGAGTTATTTATTCTTGATGTCCTTCATTTCCAACTCCCAATTATGCTTATCACATCGAATGGACCTCCATTTCATCGGTTGGCTTGTGAGTTCAGCGAGCAACTTGATGTTTATCTCATAAATTTTTTCATGGATGATCACCTTACCGTTGTTCTAACTATCTAGGATTGTCGTGGTTTTCTCGAAGTCATCTTCTAAAAATCCTGAAGAAAGGCTTAAAACCTCTTTTAGTGAGCATGAATTTAGCAATGGAGTCCATGGAAACAGTGGTTGGCTCAACAAAACTCATGGTTGCTAGGCAAAGGGGGTGCTTGGGAATGGAGCGAAGGAAAAAATACTGCAAGTGATAATATTTGGGTTCACTATAAAGATATTAACAAGAGGAGGCCACTCTTTGGTTTGGAGAAATTTACTTCTTGTATGAGGAGCCGAATAATTCGAATGATTTAAAAATTGTAGATATTGACGTGGGGATTCCCATGCATACTTGGAAAAGCCATAGAAAAAAAATTGTAATTGAAAGGCCTAACCACCTTGATGGGCTACATGAAGAGGTAATTAAGGTAATGGTGGAGAATGTGAAGCGTAATGGGCAAGATGGAGGTAAGGGTAGGGATACGAAGGAGTGGGGTGATGGTGTGAAGGGAGAGGCATAGGTGATTGATGGGCAAAGGGTACATGTGAGGACGACCAGTGGGGATATGGTTGCCATATTGAAAAGAGGAAATGTGGATGCAGAGACTGAGAGTGGTGTGAGAGCTAATGTGGTTGAGGCAAAAGGTAAAAATTTCTTGGAAATTGACAATGAAAAAGCTAGAATTTTTGAAAACCTCACTAATGCTGATGGTGCTAAGTATCAAAGATACGTAGGTGTTGAGGAGGAACAAAAGAAAAAACATTACAACTGATTTGTCAAGCATCATAACTAGTTATCACATATTTGTATTGATCCACAATGTCAATGATTTCTTGTGGCATGCCATTGGTACAAGTCATTAGACTCGTTGCGTTGACACCATAATTAGCTAATTTATCACCAACCTTGTTGCTTTCTCTAAATATGTGTTGGAAAATAATCTCTTGTTGATTTTGACTCAAAATACTAGCTTCTTCAATGCAGTCCTTAACCCTCCATGAGGGATTTTTGTTTTTCTTTAGGTAGTTGATTGTGTTGAGTGAGTCTCCCTTGATCATGATCCTGCCTGGTTGATTTTTACGAGGAGTAATCCTCTCCACATGGCTCTGGCTTCAACAACCTGGGTTGTCTAAATCCCCAAGTGTTTCACATAGGCAAGGATGACACTTCCTTTATGATCTATGAGGATGCCTCCAACACTTGCTTTTCTAGGGTTACCCTTGGATACACCATCAAATTTTAGTTTAATCCATCCTGTAGGGGAGGGATCCATTTGGAGTGGGATCTTAAATTGGGGAAAGATTGAATTTCATTTTATACAATAGGAATATTCAAGGAGCGGATCAAGGAAGACTCAAAGCTGGAGGCAAGATGAGTGGAGAGAGGAATTAGGGTAGCATTTTCAGGGCAAAGGATAGGATTTTATTAGTGAGAAGGTCAGGATTCATATTTTTGTTAGAGAAGATTATGTGATTTCTTTCTAACCATATTTGCCACAAAAAATTATGAAGACAAGTTTGCCAAAAGAACATGAGATATGTATTGTGGAAAGGATTAGGCCATTGAAGGAATAGCTCAACAATGGAATAAGGCCTAGCCCATAGGATGTGGAAGGTTTGAAGGATATCATTGAGGAAAAAGGAGGATAAAGGGCATGAAAGGAAAAGGTGGTGAGGGGGTTCCCAGTAAGCCAGACAAAGAAAACACCTATTGGGGAAAACCATGCCTCTTTTGAGCAAGTTATCTATCGTGAGGATCTTCTCTTGGATGGAAACCCAAGAACAAAAGAATATTTTGGGAATGAGGAATTTGGGCCAAACAATATATCAAGGGAATAAAGGTTCCTCGTGAGTCAAGAACAAACTGTAGGTAAAATTAAAAAAGAACTCTCCACTTTCAGTGAATTCTTAAAATAGTTGATCGCTAGGATTACCTAAGGGAATTATGGTGGAGTTCAGAAGGAGTTGTAACTCTTTAGACTCTCCTAGGTGGGTGATTATTCTGATATATTTATAGCTCTTCCTACTATTGTAGAAGCTTAGAAAATCAAAGACTTTTTGACCAAATGTGCTATCAGTGAGAAATTTTAGGACTGCCAGATTAGGATCATTTATGAGAGGTTCTCCTTTAATCCACTTATCATTCCAGAAATCTATCTTGTGACCATCTCCTAATCTCCATCGCATACCTTTTTTCACTAGAAATCTAGTGTTCATTATTGAATTCCAAAAGGCAAATCCTCTGGTGGGAGCCATTTCATTAAGGAAATATGTTCCCTGCAAGTATTTTATTCTAACGATGGGTATCCATTCATTTCCCACATTAGTGATTAGGCGCCAATCTTGCCTATTCATGAGGGTTAAATTTAGAAGATGGACTCTTCTAAGGCCAATTCCTCTTTTGTTCTTTGGTTTGCAGGATTTGTCCCAAGACACTAAATGGAAGTGTTGCTTGGTTTTTATCCTAGACCACATGAAATTTTTTTGGATTTGCTTAATTCTATGGTAAACTACTATAGGGGCCTTGAAAATAGACATGAAATAAATTGGGATGCTCTGAAGGGATGCCATGGTGAGAGTGGCTTTGGCATATTGCAATAACAAATTTCCTTTCCATCTTGCCAATTTCTTCTGTATTCTTTCAATCACATTGTTCCACATGGAGTCAGAAGGATTGTGATATTCTCACAATGACACTGAAAAGGGGGGGTGAATCAGTGTAGCTAAAAATATGATCTGCAATTCTTAAAACTGAAGCAAAGAGAACTAGAAAATAGAAAAAGCAATAATCACAAGAGAGCACACCACAACACACAATGTAACGAGGTTCACCAATTTGGCTACTCCTCAAGAATGACTTGCTTGGACTACGGTCCAAATCCAGCCTTTGCAAAACACCAATTTTACAATCTGTTTACCAACACCCACTGGAAGGAGCACCAACCCCTGATTTATCTGCACCAACAGAAAGGAGCACCAACCCCTATCCAAGCACCTACTTGGATCCCTATTTTGAAAGCTATATTAATGACATACAAATGCCTTCACTTTTACAAGACCCTGACTGGTCTCCAATTTATCAAAATACAGTAAACACTTACTGCTCAGCTTGTCGCTCTCTTACAACACTCTTCTCTCCCTCTTTCGGTAGCACTTTCACTCATTCAGCGACAACCTTATTCTTCACGTAGACCTGCTTTTATAACATATTAGTCTCTATTTTTAACTTCCATTTTTATGCATGCAACCCGTAACTGTTTCTTAAATATTCTCTTCTGCCACTTGTCAACTGTAACTGCATCTTTATGTAACTCCTTTTGCGTATATAGAGTGGGCATTTCGTTAAACACGTTACATGCAACATATACCTCTACCATGACTATTCGTATTCTTTTCTGTGCATGCATGCATTTTTTGATTCTATTTATGCGACTGTTCGATTTCTCCTTCTTCGACTGTTCTTAAAATAGCTGCATGATTTCTATCTGTAACTGCACCTGTAACTGTCGCATTTACTCCAGTTAACTCTTCTTATTTTGGCTGCATGCTTTTCCTCTACAACTGCCCCTTTAACTATTGTTCTGTTCCAGTTAACTGTCTGTTATCGTGTTGTTGCGACCTGTCGCGAAATCGTGACACTTCTGTATCTTTCTGCCCTTCTCGCCTTTTACCCGCGAAAATACATGTCACGAAATCATGACAGTTTCTGGCTCCTTGTCCACTTCTTCGCTTGCACCCACGAAAATACATGTCATGAAATCATGATAGTTTTTGGCTCCTTGTCCACTTCTTCGCTTGCACCCACGAAAACCAGACATGTCATGAAATCATGACACTTTTTGCTTTCGTACACTCTACTTGGCTTGCACCAGCGAAAACCAGACATGTCATGAAATCGTGACACTTTTCGCTACCTTGCACTTCTCTGCCTTTCACCTACGAAAACGGAACATGTCACGAAATCGTGACACTTTCGCTGCCTTGTGCCTTTTCTGTCTTTGGCCAGCGAAAACACATGTCATGAAATCGTGACACTTTTCGCTTCCTTGCACTTCTCTGCCTTTCGCCCACAAAAATGGAACATGTCATGAAATCGTGACACTTTCGCTGCCTTGTGCCTTTTCTGTCTTTGGCCAGCGAAAACACAACATGTCATGAAATCGTGACACACTTGCCTCTGTACACTCTCTCTCCTCTTCGGGTCGCGAAAACCTGACATGTCACGAAATCGTGACACTTTTTCTCCTTGGCGCTTTCTCTTCGAACCTGTCATGAAATCGTGACACTTTTCTCCTTGGCTTTACTGTCGTGAAATCGTGACACTTTTTCCTTTTTGAATTTCCTTAGAAATCGGAACTTTCTCCTCTCTATCGTGAAATCGTGACACTTTTTCTCCTTGGCGCTTTCTCTTCGAACCTGTCGTGAAATCGTGACACTTTTTCTCCTTGGCGCTTTCTCTTCGAACCTGTCATGAAATCGTGACACTTTTTCTCCTTGGCTTTCTTAAAATGATAACTGCGAAATGAATTTTTTCTCTTAACATGTCGTGAAATCATGACAACTTTCACTTCATTTACTAAACATGTCATGAAATCATGACAGTCTTCCTTGCACTTTCTAAACATGTCACGAAATCGTGACATCTTTTTCTCTCTCCTCTTTCTCTTCGCTTTGGACTACGAAAATGAAACATGTCACGAAATCGTGATAGTTTTGCCAGCATTTTCTCTCTCCTCCGATATGTCACGAAATCATGACAATTTTGATAGCATTTTCTCTCTCCTTCGAGATGTCGTGAAATCATGACAATTTTGACAGCATTTTCTCTCTCCTTCGAGATGTCACGAAATCATGACAGAAAACATGTCGCGATATCACGACAGTTTTCTTACTTGTCTTTTTCTTTGATTTTTTGAATCTGGGCCACTTCTGTCTTCTTGGAAATTCATTGTACATGTTCTTACTGACCTCTGAACTCCTGTCCACTGCATCAACTGATCTATCTGTCTCGTGTTGACAACAATGACAATACTTTTGCTGCACCTTGCTCAACAATCTCCCCCTTTGGAATTGTTGGCAACACTCATGCACTCTCCTGTAATTCTTCTCCCCCTTTGACAATAATACCAAAGGGCTGCTGCAGACTCCCCTTGAGTCTATGCACAACATTCTCAGATACACATTGTTATAGTTAGCAAAAATCATGAATATGAGCAAAACTATAAACATAGGCATAAGTACTCCCCCCGAGAATGTGATCCCAATTGATAGTCGGTTCTTGGGAAATGTGACTACTCCCAACTTACTCCGAAGGTACTCAAAAACTTCCTTTGGCAATGGTTTTGTGAATATATCTGCTACTTGCTCTGTAGTCGAAACAAAATCCAATTTGACCTCACCTTCTGCAACTTTATCCTTCAAGAAGTGATACCGGATTGCAATATGTTTGGTTCGAGAATGCATAACCGGATTCTTTGATATGTTTATAGCACTGGTGTTGTCACATTTAACTAAAATTGGCTCTTTGAAGTGAATACCAAGATCTTTCAGGGTTTGTCTCATCCATAATATCTGTGTACAACATGTTGTTGCTGCAATGTATTCTGCCTCTGCTGTGGATAGAGAGACTGATTCTTGTTTCTTGTTGTGCCATGCTACCAGCTTGTCTCCAAGATAAAATGCTCCTCCACTGGTACTCTTTCTGTCATCAATACATCCTGCCCAATCTGCATCAGAATATGCAATAAGAGTGAAGTCCTTACCTTTTGGGTACCACAACCCATACTCCATAGTACCCTTGAGGTACCTAAAAATCCTCTTCACAGCTGTCACATGAGTCTCTTTGGGACTAGCCTAAAATCTTGCTACCATGCATACTGCCTGTAAGATATCTGGTCTAGTAGCTATCAAATACAGTAGGCTTCCAATCATAGACCTGTACATGGTTTGATCTACATCTGGAGATTTGTCATCCTTGCTCAACTTGCAACTTGTTGTCATGGGAGTGCTAACAGGTTTACTATCCTCCATTGTGAACTTTTTCAGCATTTCTTTCACATATTTAACTTGAGAGATAAAAATGCCCTTTTCACTTTGATTGACTTGCAGTCCTAGGAAATAAGAAAGTTCACCAATCATTGACATCTCAAATTCTTTCTTCATTTTATTTGCTATGTCTCTACAAGACTTATCCATGACTTGCCAAAAATGATATCATCTACATAAACAACAAGGACAATAAGATGGCCATTCTCTGTTTTGACATATAAATTGTTGTCCACCAAACCTTTCTTGAACCCCTGTTGAATAAGATAGTTATCCAGCCTTGCATACCATGCTCTGGGTGCCTGTTTCAGGCCATACAAAGCTTTCTTCAACCTGCAAACAAAGTTGGGATTATCACCTAGTTGGAAACCATCTGGCTGCTCAATGTAAACCTCTTCTTCCAGTTTTCCATTCAAAAATGCAGATTTTACGTCCATTTGATATACTTTGAAATTTTTATGAACTGCTAAAGCCAAAAACATTCTGATTGCCTCTAGTCTAGCTACTGGTGCAAAGGTCTCCTCAAAATCAATACCTTCAACCTGTGCATAGCCTTTACAGACCAATCTTGCCTTATTTCTGACAACCTGTCCATCTTCATTTAATTTATTTCGAAAAATCCATTTAGTACCGATTATATTTTTATTTGTCGGCCTTGGTACTAATTCCCAGGTTTTGTTTTTCTCAATCTGATCTAGTTCTTCATTAATTGCCTTCATCCAACTTTCATCTGTGCTTGCTTCAGCAATATTTTTAGGTTCAATGCTTGGATAATAGAGAGTAGTTCCGTACTCATTGCTCTTCTTGTCTGAATACCAACTGTTGGGTCCCCAATAATCTGTTCTCTGGGATGATTTTTTTGCCAGCTGCCTGTTTTGAATTTCTTGTTCTCTTCTTCTTCTGAGTCAATTCTTAAATCATCTGGGTCAATTTTTTGATTCTCTTCTGTTTCCATTTCTTCATCTCCTTCAATGACTTCTTCATAAATAGGGTAGTTTTCTTGATAAGTAATTTCTCGATCTCTACCTTCATCAACTTTAACATCTGCACTCTCAACAATTTTCTTTAGCCTCTTGTTGTAACATGTGTAGGCTTTGCTTTTTGTTGAGTAACCAAGAAAAATACCTTCGTCAGCTCTATCTTCAAATTTACCGAGATTATCTTCAGTTCGTTTGATATAGCACTTGCTGCCGAACACTTTGAAGTATCTTGTTGTTGCCTTTCCTGTCGAACCACAGCTCATAAGGTGTTTTGCTTTCATGCGTCCTTAGCATGCACCTATTTTGGATGTAAACCGTAGTATGGACTGCCTCTTTCCAAAATCTGTCAGCTATTTTATTCTCAGCCAACATTGTCCGTGCCATTTCTTGCACTGTCCTGTTCTTCCTTTCTACAACACCATTCTGTTGAGGTGTCCTTGCTGTTGAAAATTGTCTTCTGATCCCATATTTTTGATAGTATTCTACAAACTCTTCTGAAATAAACTCTCCTCCTCTATCTGATCTTAGGCATTTAATTCTTTTTCCAGTTTGATTCTCAACCTATTTTTTAAAAATCTTGAACATCTCAAAGGCATCTGATTTAAGCTTTAAAAATAGTACCCATGTCATCCTGGAGTAGTCATCTATGAACAACATAAAGTATTTGTCACCATTTATGCTTTGTGTTCTCATGGGTCCACACAAATCAGTATGTATCATCTCTAACGGTTTGCTTGTGAAGTATTCCTTTGCTTTAAATGTGGATCTAGTTTGCTTCCCTTTTTGGCATGAAGCACATATGCTATTTATTGGTTTGCCAATGGTAGGTATATCTCTTACTGCTCTTTTTGAACTTATTTTTACCAGATTGTCAAAGCTAATATGACCGAGCCTCTTGTGCCACAACCAATTTTCATCTTCCTATCCAATCAGGCATGTTCCTTCTAAAGTTTCTAAGAGAGTATATAGATTTCTAGAAGTCCTTGATCCATTAGCTATCAGCTTCCCACTGTGAGCTTTTCTGACTTCACAGCCCTGCTTCTTAAAAATGACTTCATGACCTCTGTCACAGATTTGACTTACACTCAGTAAGTTGTGTTTCAAACCAATCACAAACAGAACTTCTTTGGAATTGATCTTTCCATCACTTATCTTGACTGATCCTTTGCCAACTATCTTGGCTCCATCATTATTTCCAAACTTTACCGAGCCCCCTTCATATTTCTGTAACTTTTCAAATTTTTGTTTATCTCCTGTCATGTGACTGGAGCATCCACTATCCAATATCCATGGTGCAGATTTGTTCTATGCTTTGAATGTTGTCTATACAATCAAGGATTCCTTTTCTTCCTTGAGTTGCTCTTTTTCTTTCCATTCTGATTTGACTGTAGTTTTGGTCACTTGTTTAGACTTTTCTTTGTCAGTGGCCTGTGCATGTTTTTCTAGGAATTTTTTGTTTTGCCTTAAACTATTTGGTTGAGTTCTTCTTCCCTGATATTTATTTGCTGCATATGTGCTTCTACGAGTTTCTTGCAATGTGTCCAAAGTTATGACAGTTATAGCATTCTACTGCATAATCCATCAAGGGTGAAAAGACATTTCTACTGGTAAAGTTTCTTTGTCCTATATTATAAATGCAGTCTGAAATCTTATGACCGTAAGTATTGCATTTAAAACAATAACCAGAAAAGGAATGATTGAACCTGGGAGTTGGTCTTTGCCAATTTGTAGTAGGAGCCACAAATTTTCTTCTCCTTTGATGTGTGACTTTTGTGAATCCCTCATTGTCAACACTCTTCTCGTGCCTGGCATTGTTGCTTTCTTTTGCAAGATTCATTTTTCTTTGGTCAACCTTGATCTTATCTTCTTTCTTTACTTGTTCTACTATTATGGCCTTTGATCCACTTGATGATTCTCCTTCGACAAAGCCCAAGCCAAATTTGATGCCTGTAGTCCTCTGACTATTTATAATCTTTTCAAGCTTTGCAGAACTTCCTTCAAGTTTGTGATAGCAACTCAATTTTTGATTCTTTTCTTCTAGCCGCATTCTTAAAACAACAATCTCTTCTTCCAGTTTGCTGCACTCATCTATTCTCATGGTTAATTGTACTTCAAGTTCTTCAGACATTTTCTTAAATTCTTCTGTCTGTACTTTCAAACTGTTTATTATGTCATTCGCATCCTCAAGCTTTCTTGAGACCTTTTTATTCTTCTTCCTTTCTGTACTCAACTCTTTAAGAGCAGCAACCAACTCTCCTTCCAGATATACTTCAGCCTCATCCTTACTTTTTGTGTCACCTTCCTATTTTTCTTCTGTTTTTGCTTCTTCAAATGCCATGAACAGAGCTTCACCTGTTTCTTCTTCAGAATCTTCACCTGAGCTATCTTCGGAAGAGCTGACATTCTTTGATATGAAACTTTTCTTTTTGAAGTTGCTTTTCCTAAAATTTGGTTTCTTCTTCCAGTCACTTCTTTCTTGGTGTGACCCTTCATCACTTTTGGTTTTCTCATTCATTGGACACTTAGCTGCAAAGTGACCGACCCCTCCACAATTGAAACACTTAAATGGTAACTTTCCTCTATACTTTCCTTTTCCCTTTGTAAGTTTTCGAACAAAGTTGGCTTCCGTTTCATCCGATGTCTCTTCATCCTCAGATTCTTGTTCAGCTTTTGTATTCTTGTGTGCTTTAAAAGCAGCTTCTCTGTCTATGGGCTTAGTTTGTCCTATTCTCATTTCGTATGCAGTCAAAGAACCATGCATCTCGTCCATGCTAAAATTATTTAGATCTTTAGCCTCTTCTATTGCAGAAACTTTAGAATTAAATCTTTTGTGAAGAGTTCTAAGTACCTTTTTCACGACAACCGCATCTTCGATTTCTTCGTCGAGTCCTCTGATTGCATTAATGATTCCATTGACTCTCAGCATATAGGCCTCTATGTTCTCATCGTCATTCATTTGTAATGCTTCGAACTGAGCTCGATGAGTTTGCAGTTTGGCTTCCTTGATTTTGTTGTCTCCTTCATGGATGCTCTTCAGTTTGTCCCATATGTCTTTTGTCGATTTACAGCTCATGACCCTTATCAGTTCACTGTCTACTAGCCCACACATTATGGCATTCTTTGCTTTGGAGTTATTCTCAAACTTTTTCTTCTCAGCAGTATCTGTTGGAGGAGTAGCGGGTACTATGTATCCACTTTCTACTGACTCCCAAATGTCGTATCCTAAAGCACTCAGATATGTCTGCATCCTGAGTCTCCAGAATGAGTAATTAGTTCCATTGAACAAAGGAGCTTTGTTTGATGAGAATCCTTCACTACCTACCATTGTGTTCCTTCCAAGATCACCTTAGCTGATTAAGCTTGTTCAGGAACCTTGCTCTGATACCAATTGATATTCTCACAATGACACTGAGAGGGGGGGGTGAATCAGTGTAGCTAAAAATCTGATCTGCAATTCTTAAAACTGAAGCAAAGAGAACTAGAAAATAGAAAAAGCAATAATCACAAGAGAGCACACCACAACACACAATGTAACGAGGTTCACCAATTTGGCTACTCCTCAAGAATGACTGCTTGGACTACGGTCCAAATCCAGCCTATGCAAAACACCAATTCTACAATCTGTTTACCAGCACCCACTGGAAGGAGCACCAACCCCTGATTTATCTGCACCAACAGAAAGGAGCACCAACCCCTATCCAAGCACCTACTTGGATCCCTATTTTGAAAGCTATATTAATGACATACAAATGCCTTCACTTTTACAAGACCCTGACTGGTCTCCAATTTATCAAAATACAAAGTAAACACTTACTACTCAGCTTGTCACTCTCTTACAACACTCTTCTCTCCCTCTTTCGGTAGCACTTTCACTCATTCAACGACAACCTTATTCTTCATGTAGACCTACTTTTATAACATATTAGTCTCTATTTTTAACTTCCATTTTTACGCATGCAACCCATAACTATTTCTTAAATATTCTCTTCTGCCACTTGTCAACTGTAACTGCATCTTTATGTAACTCCTTTTGCGTATATAGAGTGGGCATTTCGTTAAACATGTTATATGCAACATATACCTCTACCATGACTGTTCGTATTCTTTTTATGCATGCATGCATTTTTTGATTCTATTTATGCGATTGTTCGATTTCTCCTTCTTCGATTGTTCTTAAAATAGCTACATGATTTCTATCTGTAACTGCACCTGTAACTATCGCATTTACTCTAGTTAACTCTTCTTATTTTGGTTGCATGCTTTTCCTCTACAACTACCCCTTTAACTGTTGTTCTATTCTAGTTAACTATCTGTTATCGTGTTGTTGCGACCTATCATGAAATCGTGACACTTCTGTATCTTTCTGCCCTTCTCGCCTTTTACCCATGAAAATACAAATGTCATGCAAAAATCGATGACTAGTTTTGGCCTCCTTGTCCACTTCTTCGCTTGCACCCTAAAATACAATGTCACGAAAATCATGACATTTTTTCTACTTCTTCAAAACTAGACATGTCACGAAATCGTGACACTTTTCACTTCCGTACACTCTACTTGGCTTGCACTAGTGAAAACCAGACATGTCACGAAATCATGACACTTTTTGCTACCTTGCACTTCTCTGCCTTTCACCCGCAAAAATAGAACATGTCACGAAATCGTGACACTTTCGTTGCCTTGTGCCTTTTCTATCTTTGGCCAGTGAAAACACAACATGTCATGAAATCGTGACACTTTTCGCTTCCTAGCACTTCTCTGCCTTTTGCCCACGAAAATGAAACATGTCATGAAATCGTGACACTTTCGCTACCTTGTGCCTTTTCTGTCTTTGGCCAGCGAAAACACAATGTCATGAAATCGTGACACACTTCCTCCGTACACTCTCTCTCCTCTTCGGGTCGCGAAAACTCGACATGTCATGAAATCGTGACACTTTTTCTCCTTGGCACTTTCTTTGAACTTGAAATCGTGACACTTTTCTCCTTGGCGCTTTCTCTTAACATGTCATGAAATCGTGACACTTTTCTCCTTTCTTTCTTCTTCGTGAAATCGTGACACTTTTCCTTTTTTTCTTCTCGTGACACTTTTCTCCTTGCGCTTTCTCTTCGAAACTGTCATGAAATCGTGACACTTTTTCTCCTTGGCGCTTTCTCTTCGAACTGTCATGAAATCGTGACACTTTTCTCCTTGGGCTTTCTCTTTGCCTTTTTTCCTGTCTTGTCAGAAATCGTGACACTTTTCCTTGCTAGCGCTTTCTCTTCATCATGTCGCGAAATCATGACAGCTTTCCTTGTGCTAACTAAACATGTCACGAAATCGTGACAGTCTTCCTTGCACTTTCTAAACATGTCACGAAATCATGACATCTTTTTCTCTCTCCTCTTTCTCTTCGCTTTGGACTACGAAAATGAAACATGTCGCGAAATCATGACAGTTTTGCCAGCATTTTCTCTCTCCTCCGATATGTCACGAAATCGTGACAATTTTGACAGCATTTTCTCTCTCCTCCGAGATGTCGCGAAATCGTGACAATTTTGACAACACTTTCTCTCTCCTCCGAGATGTCGCGAAATCGCGACAGAAAACATGTCGCGATATCGCGACAGTTTTCTTACTTGTCTTTTTCTTTGATTTTTTGAATCTGGGCCACTTCTGTCTTCTTGGAAATTCACTGTACATGTTCTGACTGACCTCTGAACTCCTGTCCACTGCATCAACTGCATCAACTGATCTATCTGTCTGTGTTGACAACAATGACAATACTTTTGCTGCACCTTGCTCAATAGATTGCAATAAACAGGGGAAGTCATAGATAGGTAACTGGAAAGGATGACATAGAACATTCAAGAGTTCTGAATATTTTGATTTACCTTTGAGTGGGAGTATTGAAAAATTATATTCTTCTTTTATTGAAATTAACTTTTAGACCAGCTACTTCTTCATATGAAAGCCATATATATATTTGATGACTTTAGCTTCAAAAATATAGGTAAATGTGGAAATGATGGTGTCATCTACAAATTGTCGGTGAGTTACAGGGTTGGTCTGAGATGTAGCTTTGATTCCTGATATAAGTTTTGATCTATAGGCAAATTTGATGGTTTGACCAAGAGCTTTAGCTACAATGATGAATAATAAGGGAGAAATGGGGTCTCCTTGTCTCAGACCTCTATTGCTCTAGAAGAAACCTACTATGGATCCATTAATAAGAACATATAACCAGGGTTTTGAAATGCATCCTTTGATAAGTTCAACCTAGTCTGGGTGAAAACCAAATTTGAGCAGAATGGTTGTAAGAAAATCCTAGTTAATCCTATCATAGGCTTTGTTCATGTCAAGCTTTAGGACAAAAGTAGGTTTCTTGGTTTAGGACATAAAATGTAAGGCTTCATGGATGATTATGACTCCATCTAGGATAGATCTACCTTGGACTGAGCTTCCTTGACAAGCCTCAATGAGGTTGGGTAAGGCATCCTTCATTCTATTGGCAATGGCTTCGGTGAGAATATTATACACTACATTGTAGAGGCTTATATGTCTATAATCAGTCATGATTTTGGCTATAGGACTTGTTGGAATTAGGGTGATAAAAGTGGAGTTGAAGCAACGAGGAATAGACTTGAAATATTGAAATTATTTGATAGTGGAGTGGACATCTTGGCCAAAAATATCCCAAAAGATCTGGAAAAAGTGAGGAGGAAATCCATTTGGACTTGGAGCTTTGTCTAGGTTCAAGGTAAATAAGGCTTGCCTGATTTCATAATCAAAAAAAGGTGCGATAAGCTTGATGTTGACTTATTCTAGGATGGATCGAAGGATGTGATAGAGCATGGAATATTTTGCCAGATATAAAGTAGGGTTGTAGTATCCAAGAAGAGAATTGAAGTATGAAATAGCTTCAGCTTTGATCTCTATGATGTCAGAAGTGGTGGATCCATCACTCTTAATGAGTTTCTTGATCTTATTATTACTCCTGTTTCTCAAGGTTGAGGCATGAAAAAATTTGGTATTTGAATCCCCTTCTTTGAGCCTTAGGGCTCTGGATTTCTATCTCCAAAAGGTTTCTTCATAGGTAAGAATGTTATGGTAGTCAATCAAGATGTTTCTATCTTTTGATCTAGTTTTCTCATCATACTAACCATTATGTATCTTGTTTTTAATTAAGGCTAATCTATCCTCAATGGATTGCTTATTTTCAAAAATATTTCCAAACACTTCCCTATTCCAGATTTTGAGATTTTCTTTCACATGTTTTAGTTTTTATGCAAGTCTAAAATAAGGACATCCCTATCCTACCTATTTCCACCATTGAGAAATCCCATTTTTGAGGTCAAGATGTTGAATCCACATTGCTTCAAATCTGAAAGACCTTTTTAAAGGATTGTATTTCTCTACTTCCATCAATAAAGGGTTGTGATCTGATCCTAATTTAGGTAGAGAGTGAAGGCTCACATCACAAAACAATTGAAAAAATTCCTGGGAAACAAAAAAACCTATACAATTTCACCTGTATAAGCTAATTTATGAATCTTCTATTACTCCAAGTGAATTTGGCATCTTTGAGTTTGACATCCCTAAGGTTGTTTGAATTGAAAAATTCATAAAAGTCTTCCATGCTTTTTAGAGGGAATTATGTTCCTCCTTTTTTGTTCGAGGGGTAGAGGGGAGTGTTGAAATATCTAGATACAATCCAAGGAATGTTATGAACAAAATATTTTATGTTGCTTAGGATATCCCAGAATTGAGCCCTTCCTAACACAGTATTAGAGCATAAATGTTGGAGAGGATCCATGAGATGTTATTTTCTCTATCATGAAACAAAACACTTATCATTATGTCATTTGACTGAATCAGTCTACCTTCTAGTTTTCTTGGGTCCTATAAGCACATAAGGCCTCCAGAAGTACCTCTAGCTTGACTAAAAATAATTTATCCTTTCTTCCAAGTTTTCTTTGCAGCATTAATTGAATTGTGTTAATCTAGTTTGGTTTCTTGCATTAAGAACATTGTGGGTTTTAACTCTCTTCTTAATGAGCTAACTATCCTCTTAGCCCATTAAGTCCTCTAACATTCCATGAGAGGATATTCATTTGGAAACCTTGGATGTTTTCCTGCCTCCCTTTCCAAGAGGTTGGGGAGGTTTGGTGATTTTTCCTTCATCTCTAGATTGTGAGATTACTGGAGGAAATAAGGTTTTTTGAATTCCGTTTGCTATGTCTTCCTAGATTCCTCTTTTCCACAGTTCATTTTCTGAAATTCTTCCCTTTTCTTATCACTTCTATAGTCAATAGGTGACTTCATGGAGCTTCTTATTTGTTTGGGATTGAATTTGTAGGGGGAAATTTGTTCAATAACAGGTATTGAGCATCTTGCAATATTTTTATTATATGTAGGGCTAAAGAATTCAGGAGGAGGATGACCTAGCCCAAATTTTGCAAGGGAGTCTAGGCTCTAGGGAAGTTCAAATTTTGGGCATTGAAGATTTTGTTCTTTTTCTGAATTGAAAAAGGATGAATCAAAGAGTATTTGATTTTTTTTTGGGATGTTAAAGGTAGTACATACCTCGTACTTATCTACTTGAAGGGGTGATGTAGTAGCTTGCTTTCCTATATTTGATGATTGGTGGGGGGCCTGAGGTGTTTTCCCTGCTTTAGGTTATCGAATCTCGATTCCTTTGTTCTTTTGAATTTGACCATTTTTGGTTTGTCTGAAGTACTTTTTAGGACCAGGATTTCTCCAACCTTGGGCATTATGATTAGGATTCTCCATCCTTGAGCTGGGATTTTCCTTCTTTGGTTGTACCTTCAAGGAAGGGCATTGGCTTCTAAGGTGCCATTGGGTGTGACACTCCACACAAAAAGTTGGCTTGTTCTCATTTTCTAGGGCTTGCTTGCAATAATAGGAGTCGTATTCCAATTCAAAAAATGTAGGGATATTTGAATCCAAGTTTGCATTTACACATATTCTAGCAACCATCATCCTTGATCATGCCAGAGTAGCACAATCAATGACCACCAGATCACCAATATCTTTGTGATTCCTTTAAGGACGTCCTCTTGTAAAAACTTCCAAGGAATATTTGGCATACGAACCCAAATAGGAGCATGGTTTATGCTTAGAGTTTTTGGGTCAAAATCCTCCACCCATCTGCATAGGAATAAGCTACGCCACCCCACGAAACATGACCATATCATGAGAATCTGGGTAGCATCATCATGGTTTCTAAGACGGATGCCAAGGATTTCCATGTTGCCAATGGTTTTTCATTTGGCATGGGCCCATTTTCTAGTGGTTTCTAGGTCAGGTCCTCCTCCAATAAGCTTTTTGACTAGGGAAAATGTTCCCATTGAGAGGTATTTTGATATTATGCTCTCAAGAATTTTGAGTTTCATCCGTATGGGGTCGAGTGAGCTAGACGACTATCTGATGCCATTCCCTCCTTCGCTGAGGACTTTAGCAAAGGAAGGATTTTCAGTGGTGGGTATTTCAATGATGCCTTGAAGTGGGGGCCATTGTTGTCTCTTTTTTTAGGAGGTTCATCTCCCCAAAACCCTTTAACCTTTTTAGAACCTTTGTCCTGTTTGATCTGACCATATTATGTTTCCTAGAAGTATTCCTTGCACCATCATCCCCATGACCATCCTCCTGTCCTTCAAAATTTTGAATCTGCACCTTCCCACCTTTAGAAATTTGAAATCCTTGGCTCTTGCCTGAACAGTGTTTGCACCCGCCTGTCATCTTCAATCCAATATTCACCATGTTTTTCCCAAGAAGAAAAAATAAAATTTAACTCCATGAATTATCAATTTTTTCTTTTGCCTTATTAGAGAATTCACATCTTCTTAATATTTTTCTGTCATCACTAAGGTATGCTTTCAATTTTCAATTTGTTACTTTCTAGTTTGTGTTTTTAGGGTTGCTATAGTGCAAAGGCATATGGTGGGAAAGTTTTAAATTCAAAAATATCCCTTTTCATTCATGTGCACTTTTCAACTTCACACTATTAGGCCAATGTGTCTTTCTTCAAGCAAAAGGCACCCTCCCAAGTGTGTTCATTAAGGACACATTTATGGTTTGAAGAGAGGATTTGTGGGTATTTTCTTTCCTATTCATCATAGGTTCAAATCCATGTATATTTGATAGATAGATATATGGTGAAGATAATAAAAGGAGATAAAGTTGATCTTTTGGTTATAACCTTGTATGGCAGCAAACTAGCTAGGCAAGCAAACAACATGGCATTAGATGTAGACTGGATAGTGTTTGAATCCCATATTTACTCTTTTGTTTATTATTGGAGTGATTTAACATCTTTTGGTTTATAGGTATGGAATTAGCTTTGTGACAAGATGCCTTAGTTGGTTGGCTATAGTAAGTTAAATAAAGGTATAACAAACAAAAGGTTCTATGTTCAACCTCCTTGTTGACATTTTTTATGTTCTCTTTTGGATTGAAGGTGGTGACACTGATATTTTTATAATCCAGCTTGCTTTTGAGGTCTAATGGATGCCATGCTATCATGGATAGTGTATTGTTTTTAGGTCAATGGAGGTTTGGGATTAAATTCCTCTAACAACATTTATTGAAGGAAAGTGGCTTAAGGATGGCATAGTGGTCCTTTAAATTTATTTTTTACCTATTTAAATCCATTTAACCATTAAAATAAAAGAAAGTGATAGCAATATGTATAATTAGAAGAGCTAAGGTGGCAAAAGTGGATTGGAGTGCTTCAATAAATCGAGGCTCACCAAGTGGTAGGTCAAAATTGGCTCTTACTTTTCTAAGGGCTGTTGGAACTAAAAGAGGATTTATTTATTTATAGAAATGGGTACATATATCTAGGCATGAGAGACTATATGAGATTATGACAAGTGTCATGATCTCCATAACTCTACATGGATCAATGCATGCAACATACATAAGATAAAGTACACATTAAATTATTCTAACATCACCCTTTAATTTATATTTTCTAATACACAATGGATAATGTCTAGGCTCATGTTTTTTATCTCTTGCTCTTTGAATATTCTAGGTATGTTCCTTAGGGTCATATGCTTCCTTGGGTTTGTTGCCTCTGGGTCAACCTTTGTCTTAGTACCTCAAGATCAACTTTTGGGTCTGTTACCTTATTGTCAGCCTCTTCCTTAGGTCTGTTACCTCAGGGTCATCCTCTAGGTCTATTATCTTTGTAGGTCACAAATTACTAGGTTCACCATTGGTATGATCCCCTCATCATGGTGAAACTTATGTAGAAGGTGTCAGTCTCTGTCGAAAATGCATCTTTATACAAAAAATGTGAGCCATATAAGAGTGTTAGATACTACTGAAAATGCACTCCAAAGTACAAAAAATGAGGCATATACTAGAATACAAATTGGAGGATGGAGAAAGATGAATATTTTGAAGTGTCTATGTCTGTAGTATTTATAATTGTAACAACCCACTAAATTTCCAACCCATGAGAGAGAATTAACCATAAGTTTTCTATGCATGTAGTCATTAGGGATCCACTTATCCCCATCTTGCATAAGTTTTCTATGTAGGTTTCTATCGACTCCAAGCCCTAAGGTTAAGTTGTCCATCTCATCTTCGTGATGAGCCAACTTGACCTATTAATCCATCAAAGGTGTACACCCATCTCTACACTATATGTAAGTCTATCTACGTAGGTGCAATAAGCATAATTGCAAAAAAGCTATCTCTCTCTCTCTACAATTACTTCTAATCTAATAAACCATAAACATAACCATTATGAATATCAAGGAATATATATACCATTCAAATGTATTTCTTTAATATATTTCTAACCATGATATTTCTTTTTTAAAATTTGAGCAACAAGTCCATATCAATCATTCTTTAGGAAGCGATAAGAAACAAGATCATAAATCAATAACAATCACCACACATGTAACACATCATATATCCTGGGAAAACCCCTAAGGGAAAAACCTAGCCTCAAAATGTCATTTGTTATTTCATTAATTTAATTGCCTCCAATACAATTATATAAAAGGAATATTATAATTCCTTTTGATACATCAATAATTGTAAGAACATAAGAATTCCATAGTTTCTATGTTTCCAATGCATGGATAGTTCTCTTAATTTATAATACATCTCAAGAGAAAATCCCATATTTTCCTCGAATGAATTCCAGATTCATTCTTGCTTTTCCAAACATAAACATCAATATAAATACATAAGAATTCCCATGATTCCCATGTCCGCAATACATGAATAATTCCTTTAATTCATGATTAAAAACTATGAGAGAACCCCATAATTCTCTCAAATGAACTCCATGTTCATTCTCCAAAGGATATCTCCTCTCTTTGACCCAAGCTCAAAGGGACATCTTCTTCTTGAGAGTCTAATGTAGCCGTACATCTATATATCATTGCACAAGTCAACTCATTAGAGAGGATCCCATAATTCTCCCTAATGAGTTCCTATGCAAGCATACCATGAAGGAGAAGAACCTACTCCTACTTACTTAAGGTACCTCTTAATAACTATTACATCTTAGCATAGATTATGCTATCGAACAATACTTAACCACAATGAAATATATTATCCACTAATATATTTCTATCACATTTAATCCAAAGATATACATTATCCACTAATGTAGATTTATACCTCATGAAACATGTTATCCACTAACATAAGTCATCTTGACCATTGAAATACATTATCCACTAATGTATGCAATATATTATCCATTAACATATTTCAACTCATCAAATTAAATGAAATACATTATCTGCTAATGTATATTTCTAGCTCATGAAATATATTATCCACTAACATAATTTAACTCAATAAATCAGATGAAATGCATTAACCATTAATGTATTTCAAACTCATGAAATATGTTATCCACAAACATATACTAACTTATCTCAATAAGATACATTATCCACTAATGTATATCAAACTTATGGAATATGTTATCCACTAACATATTCTAACTTAACAAACGAAATACATTATCCACTAATATAATTTCATCTCATCAAATCTAATTTGAATGTTTTTTTTTTTCTATCATATCTCTAACCAATTAAATCCAAATAAAATATAGTATCCACTATCGTATTCCTACATCCTTCAATCCACATGAGGTACGCTACCCATGGGGTACACTATCCATTAAGATATTTTATTTCAAACTTATTTAAACCAAATGAACATTCACTTTTAATTGCTCTTCACCTATAAGGATAGTCAAAGGATCTACAGGTCACAAGGCTTATAATCAAGCCATTCTTAAATTTATTCCCCCTTCAATAATTCTTAAAGGGCACAACCTTATTAATCGACCATCCCCCTTTAAATTATCCAAGATATTATAAGTTTTATTAATCAAGCCATTAATTTTTTTTTCACCTTAAGGGCTCCTTCCTAGATTGTAGCCATGCCATGTTAGTCTAAATCAATGTGACACAAACCTCCAATAGAAGATAGCAATGTATGACAATAGAATATAGCAATGTAGGGATAGAAAACGAGTCAACAATGAAATTTGGCTGTATTTGGTGTAGCAAAAACCACACCAACCAAGGTATGAAATGTCCAGGTAGGTAAGGTTTTAGTTCGACCAAGCTATGGTGAAAACAACCATGAATTAATTAAAAGGAAAAAATTTAATTCATCAACAAATGGTCTTGCCAACCAATCATATGTCAAATAGTAGAGACACAGTCTAGTCAAAAAATCAAGAATAGCACCTAGCCATCGACGTTCTAGCATCTGTGACTACCTGACCATCACCTGGTGATTAGGCTAGTATGGGCTACTTTCCTAATATCAAGCCCTCCTGCACTCCCACATGGAGTATGTGGGATAATTTCTCACACCCTTAAATTACAAAAAAAAAACTTGTTTGAATGGTGCTAAGCATTAAATGGGGGAGAGGCTTATTTGGCAAGTGGCTCGCAACCTGTGCACTTGGTTGTTCAATTAGGGCATGCAAACAAATTTAAAAAACCTCACATCCCTCCTACAACCCATTTGGAATTTAGGTAAGGGAAGGTCTTAATGACCTTCCATTTCTTGTGCTTCCCGAATAGGGTGCCACCAAGTAATGGCAGTGCATGGGTAGCACGGAAGAGCAACAAAATTAAAATTAAAAATAATACTAAGGTTTATCTTAGGATAGCTCCTACAAGGCAGTGATAAGTGTGAATAAATATGATAGAGATGACATCTGGCCTCAATGATGAGAAAAATAACTCAACGATGGAAAACAGGAACACTCGAGCAACCCAAGCGACATACCAAACATGAATGTTCAAAAGACACCGAACCGAAGGTTAGGGAGATCAATTTAAAGTGGGGTGCACAAGCCAAAAATCATAGGCTGAAACCACCAAATAAAACATAGTTTAACTAGTTTAAAGAAGTATGGGCCACCATTAGGAAGGTGTCTCATGTTGGTAGAGAATATACATTATAACACCTACAATTTGATATGGTATTAGTACTATATCCTTCATCGACCCAAGGGTTTACATGCAACCTCAAAAGTTCCAAGGTTGTACATAGAGGCAATGAAAAACTTGTAGAATAGGGTTAGATTGTGACCAACCTAACAGGGAATAGCAACGTAAATGTATATCCCATATATTTGCAACTACAACAAGTTTAAACCGAATAGGTAAGGAGAAAATAGAGGAGACTACACTGTCGTGCATTTCATCGGTGCCCACCTAGAGGGGCTAAGGTTTCCTTTGTTATTAAACCATTAGTAAAAATTGAAACATAGAAGAAAATACACACAACACGACACTAATTCACAACATCGATGTGTGATTAACGCAGGAGTCAAGTAGGGCAAAAACATAAGCACACTCTTTGGATGCACCAGGGGAAAATATGTTTTTTTAAAAAATAGATCATAAAAATGTTAAAAAAATAAACATCTAGGGGAGGCTCTAGTATTAACAATTAATTATTATCCTTGGCCCTCCTACGAGTAATAGACCCTCTTCTGAGCTCAAAAAATATGTAACAGAGCATGAAATAAGAGGGATTAAACACTAAGGATTTGTATGGATTCAAATCAGGTGGCAATCTAATAACTTAAAGAGGTTGGAGGCTAAACATTTGGAGGAAAGCATAATACATATGGTGAAACTGGTAAAAGAAGTAAGTTTAGATCCAACCTTGTTGGTAGTTCTCCATTTCCTTCAAAGTCTTATTTTTTTATACCTTTGATTGACCCCAAGAATCCTCCCTCACTGCCTCCATGCTACCTTCCTTGAATCCCTACCTCTCGTGCATAATGATTCTTCCCCCATTTTTTTGAATTCTTCCCCAAGAATGATAAATTTTCCAAAGCCATCCTAGTCCCCAAGATCATGCACCTTTTTCCAAGGTGGTGTTGTGGCCATTGCAGAACTAGCCTCAAATTTTGGGGACCCACCTTCTTGTTTTGAATTTTGGATTTTTTCTTTGGTTTGTTGGTTAGTATCATGGGTTTAGTTTCTCCATTGTTGGTTAAATGTTAGGTTAAGTGTGTCAAATTTTAATTTGGATGTTAGTGTGTGGATGGGTTAGATTCAATTGCTTTCATTTTAATTAATTTCAAAGATGAGTAATTTAATATTTAATAAATTATAAAAAATATTTATATAAGTATATATAAAAATAAAAATAAAATAAAAGGCTAATTATTTTAATTACCTAAATATTAATAAAATAAAATAATATTAACCCCCCAAATATATATATATTGTTATTATATATAATAAATAATATATAACCTAAAGATAAAAATAAAAATAAACAATAAAATGTATATAAAAATAAAAAAATAAAGTAAAATGGAATTTTCGGAGCCATCTTCTTATGATAAATTTTCTTTCATTTTAACACTTCTCTTATTCTAAAACGTGACTAAGGGATCTGTTTGTTTGTTGCAGTCAATGCTAACATGGCGATAATGTGAACGATGGACCCCAAAGTGACTTATGCACACAGACCAAGGATGATGCCTATATGGATAAAAACCCTTCATGGACGAATGACAGTATAGTCAGTGCAACTCTCAAGGTCCAATTGGGTGGAAACATATTCACGACAAGGTAGAAGTTAGAGGTATTTCACAGGTGATGTGGCATAGGTGATAGGGGTTTCCAAAGCGCGAGGACAAAGTAGAGGTTTGGATGGAACGACGATAGATCAAATAGCCGAGATGTTTCAGATAATGAAGACATAACCAAACTTGCAAAAAGGGTTCATGATGATGTTGGAAGGCGTCGATAAGAAGCGAAGAGATGGTAAGGGTATCAAAATGGATTTATCCATGTGGCACTGCGATCGGACAGAGAGCCATACGATGGTGCCAAGAGTAGCACAATGGACATTGAAGGCTCCACTAAAAAGGTAGATTGTAGTACACATATCTCGAGTAAAATGATAAGGCTAGTGAATGCTTGTAAATACTAAACCCGATATGACAAAGAGCACAAATAAAATAGGCATACAAGGTGGTTTCGACAAAAACAAATACATGAATCTGGAAGGAAATTATCACTCTCAATTGGACTCCAGTGTCATAGTCCTTCAACAATAATGATAGTGTAATCCATAGGTGGTTTCAGGGTGTGTCACGGTGATAATGTCAGGGTGACGTAGTCCAAGGCTGTATTGTGTTTCTACTTATTTTCAGATGATACAGTTACTCTAAAAAAATTGATGCAAATGTATACCACAGTGCACTGTTAGATGTTAAATAGTTTGAGGTTACATGTCACTTTCATGCAGGATCAGATGGATCTTGTGATCATATGTGAACTACCAAAAACCTGAAAATTTAAGGTTTGAAACATCAAAATATGCATATTGTAGAGGATGCATGATTTTAAAGGTGCATAGATGGTTAACGTATAACATATTCACACAAAGGCACTGACCAGACAAAGAAATAGAACTTCACTTTCAAGCATGGTTATGAAACATACCGGTAATTTTAGTTTGCATCAACCCATATCCATAGCCTGAGAAATTCTATTCCAGGTAAATATTTGACGACATCGTAGGTGACATGGATGTGCGCAACTATGAACCTGGATTGACAATATGGTAGAACTGTGGATGGATGACACTGCAGGGTGACATCGTTAACGTTTGGATGTCTCTATTCCTTAGTTTAATCATATGGTGTAAATGATAAAAAACTATTGTAAGGATAGAACAAACGAGCTATAGTCACAGGTTTTACAACAAGGATATATGTAGTCCAATAAGTGAAATGGCAATATTAAATGCTGGAGAGTGTGGATTTAAATGAGAAGAACACTTAGGGAAATGGACCAATTGGTATATTGCAAAGAGTAATATATGTTAAGAGGCCAATGTTGCATAGTTGGTGGAGACAAAGGATAAAGATGGGTTTAAAAAAATTGGATACACGTGAGGCAAAAGCTATCATTCCAAGGTGAAATAGGTGTGTAATATTACCTTATGCAGAATGTTGATTAATGATGCATTATGAAGGTGACACGTGGCTCAGGCATATGGGCGTTATAAAGTTAAAGGTATAATGCATGGTAGATGATTTTCGATAGAGCGTTACGTGAGGATAGAAATCATTGAACATAGGGTTCACGAGTAAAGGACAAAACCAAAAATGTGAAAAGCGAAAAGACATGAAGTGAAAGAGAAAAAGGAGACTAAAGGATTTTATGGGAGAGTTGTAAATACCCCATCAAAAGAGAAGATAGTGGCTGGAAGTTTTTGGAGGTTAAGGCTGGTTGGAAATATGCTGCAAAGACTATACTTTTTTCTTTTAATACAAATGATTCCAAAAATTTGCATTCTTTTAGCAAAATAGGAGATTATTTCTGCATGTTTGGATTAAATGTTTATTTTTCCCCTTTCATGTTTTAGGCTTATAGATGATGTTTAATGCATGATAGTGATTGCATCATTGAATTTTTAAAACATGAAATTCATTTTATTTCCTCAGAATCTCGCACCTAGGTTACTATGAGTTGTGCAAATGCAAATTCAGATAAACTAGGTTACGTGCAGAAGTGTTCTCACATCTTCGGTTTTGCAAAAATAGAGTGGCATCATACTAGCATTAGTTTGTTTTTAGTATTTTAAGCATTGTGGTCCATTTTCAGATTTTACTTTTATTTTTCTAACCCTTCATTTTTGTAAATTTTTTTAAAACTTCGGCAATTAAAAAAACAAATAAAAAAATTAAAATCCCAAAAATAAATGCATGTATGTGTAGAATAAGCTTTAATGTTTCATCTTATGCAATTTCGATTTCATTTTGAAGCCATTTCAAAATTATAAAAATTATTCAAAGTTGTTTTTACAGGCATTTTGTAATTTTATATTTTACATAATTTTGCATTTCGAAGGTAAATCATATTTCAAGCTTTACATGTATGTTTTGCAAGAAATAAATTAAATTTCTTTTATGGAAATCACAATTTCATTAAAGGGAGTGATTTATATGGCATTTCAAAGGCCATTTTTGTTAGAGCAATAAATTGACGTTTCTTTATGAAAATTAATTTTATCAATGAGGGGTAATTTATTTATTATATCAAAGGTTATTTTTAATTTCATATTCAAAGCAACATAAAAGGAATCCAATCATCATTTCATAATTCACATTTAATATTTTTTTCATGCTCAAAGTAGGATTTAAGGAAGATAAAACTTGTTTAAAATCTGCTTAACCAAAATAAGATAAAATATACCTAAAATACTTCAAGATAAAATGAACTAAGGCATTTACATCGTGGTCATATGAGGACCAATCACATTTTTTTTTAAATTTCATGAACAATCACTAATATAGCAATAAAATAATACCAACACAGACCCCTTGTTAACAGTTACTTGCAAATCACTAAGGTATTCCTAGCACGTGGAACATCTTCACAAGATTACAAGCACACATTAAATAAAAAGAATCTTGGAGAAATTTATATTTCTTTGCAAGAGAGGTTTTTCTAATCAAAATCCTGACTGTGATGGTGATTTTGCAATTGGGAAAAATTTCCACTCAATAGGTGGCAGAGGGTACTTACCATTAAGGCCAACCTCCCTTGCTTAGTCCAGTTAACAAGAGGCCATAAATTTATTTCACACTTTATTCCTCATCTCAAACTAAGTCTCATCATGCTTATTTAAAGGGATTTCTCTCCCTTAAAGCAAGATGCCTTATAATAAACAAATAATTTCTCCCATTCTAAGAAGAGATAAAATATAACTTTAAAATTATCCACTTATGCTAAGTGGAGGAGAAAGAGACAAAGGGGGTAAATTATTAAATTCCCACTAAATCATGATAGAGGCACTCATGGGATCTCCTATCCCTTGCCCATTTTAATAATGCTTTAACCCCTTTAGAGAGGATAAAGACCCATCCTCTATTTAATAAAATATTGCTCCCACTAAGGCATAATGGAGGACATTCATGGGATCCCTATCCCATGTCCCTACAAGCCCTAATTAAAGAATAAAATACCTATCCACTATGGAATAAATTATAGCCTCCATCCCATTGTTGCAAGACACCTATGGAGAGCACTATAATTAAAATATTCTCAAATTCCACACCTAGAGATCATATGATTAAAAATTCCTCTAATCCAATTAGACATAGACACATTTTGTGAAGACAAAAACTACCTAATTGCATTCCAAAACCTATCAATTCATGCAATTATACTAATTAAGCTATGGTTAATTGATTTGCTTTTCTTTCCAAAATCATATTTTCTAAAATATAACTTTTACAAAAGCATCAATTTACTTCACAAAACATTACAAAACTATGCATCAGGTCCTAGTTCATCATGTATAAAGGATCTTGCTAAAGTGGGTCATGACATAAGTCAATGTTCGAAGTGTCGAAGAAACTTTGTAGTCTTTAGATAGAGTCTAGGGTGTCAAGATTATGTAATCTCTAAAATGGTAAGTGTCCTTATGGTAACCTCTTTGTCCTATCATAATGCATTGATAAGTAGTCACTACATCCACTAAGTGTGATAGAGAAGAATACTAGTTACTAGGTTCACTTACATTGTGATGAGGATTGTCAGGGTCAATTGAGAGTGCACTCCATAATACAAAATAACTTTGAGGTATCATAGGTCAAAGCAGGTTTTTATAAAATTCTAGTTTGATGCTTCTATTGCATCCATCGCAATTTTTTTTTTTTGACGATTATAAATACCCCTATGTTTGGGTCTAAATGGAGCCTCAAAAAAGGGAGAAAATTAATACTCTCTTGGTAGAAAAGGGAGGTTATTTTCCTCTAGTGGAAACAATTTGGAATATTCCGTAGCATCACAATTTTCCCTCACAATGAAATATTCTAGGAATCTATCTTCGAAATAGTTACATGATTTAGGAAAAAAATATTACATGGGCCTACTTGGACCATCCACCTTTTTCACATCCACTTCTTATCCACTTAAAGAAGGGAGAGAATCAAATATTAAAAAAATAATAAACCCACCCACTATTCATGTGGGTAATAATGCATTTTAAAAAAAGTACCCAATGAGACCATATTGTTGACCACTAAATAAAGGTCAATAATCCCTTCTTTGTCTTATCTCAAGCAATGCACCCTCCTTCATGAACACTCCCAAGTGGACATCTCACATGCACATCCTCTTTGTCAGCATGACATGGATGGTTTTTTTGAGTGTATTCTACTTCATTACACATGCTTGGCTATCACATAAACTATAAAATTGAGTCATCTACGTTGTTCTTAGTGGGTGCCACGTGCAAAAAAAAAATTGGTATCAAAATTGAGCCTCCACATGCACATATAACCTTGATAGGACTGTAAGGTTATTGCAAATTAGATGGCATTTAGTGACTGCATATTGCTCATAGGATGATCTAACCGGAGCTTGAAGAGTAAAACAAGCAATCACAACAAAAATTTTCTTGTTTACTTCAAAGCTAAAAAATTATAGATATTTCCATGAATAAGATAGTCATACATTGTAATCACTATATATTTCCATATAAGGCCCATAAAAATCACTTCCGCTACATGATCTCAAGCCAAATTTTGGCTTTGGGAACCATAAATTTATGAAAAAATATTTTGAGCACCATGTGCCATGCCACACATCTCCCATCCTAGAATTTTGGGATGCATCGCTTGCAAAAAATTACTCAAATAGGGATATATAGTTTCGATGTTCAAGTGACCAAAGAAGGATTCCTTCATTTTGGGATGCATTGCTTGCAAAAATTTATTGATTTTTTATGAACAAACTGTCGACCACCACAGCCTTCAGGGGTTTCATCCCCTGCATGCTCTGGAATAGCTCCAAGTTTTTTTTATGATCAATTTATGACAATGGTGTCACATGATCTAGATGAAAAACGTGTAGTAAACTATAGCTTCTACGTTCACAAAAATATTTATTCATGAGCGATAAGGCGTCATCACTTTGGCACTTTGGTGAGGAAGAAAGCTCCTCCACCATCTAGGAAACCTATCACATGTGCATCACCAAGGGGAGAAAATGGTTGGGCTACCAACATAATGTAACAAGAAGTGAATGGGGCTATGATTTTCATTCTCGATAGATCTACAAGTGGGAAAATCAAGGAAGCAATATATTTGGATATGTTGTAGTTGAACATGATTGATCTGGAGGATATTGCATGCTTCCTCTCTATCATCAACATGGGCCACACTATGAAGAAGGTATAGAAGGATGAGCTTCCTAGGAAACATGATGCTCAAGTGGCCATGACGTGTCACTATTACATTGAGGAAAATTCCATGAGGAATGCCCATACTGTAACATTAATTCACTTTTACCATTAAGATGTCAATGTTGTAGTTATGCAGACTTGATTTTGGCACCCACATTCGAAGGTAATATGGTTGTATTATTTCAATAGGGATGCATTCTAGATATGGGAAACTCATGAAAAGGTTGAAAATCCAACTGAAATTCTTTATTCATGAGTGTGCAATATATAGGCATGGAAGTACCCAAAATACATAACCATCTCCACCAAATCCTCATGTATGGAAAAATATGAGGGAAGAGATAAGATAAGCTAAAATTAACTTAACAAATCATATCCTAACCAAATATGCAACAAAATGTGCAAGCCTAGCTAAAATAGCTATATACTATCTTATCCTTCTAGAGTTCCACCTAGCTTCCACCTAGCTTATCTAGAAGTGTATGTGAGAACACAATACTCACATTTACATTATTTGCAAAAAATGAAATTATAAACCTAGCTAGGAAGAAAGAGGGGTCATGTGAGTCATGTGAACATAAATCTTCATCATGCCTCTCCACAATAGAAGCATTAGACTCCAATACTTTTAGAAGAAAAGAGAAGTCATAGGATATCTGATGAGAAGAAATACAACAAGCTTGATGCAACAACTACCCTTGTCAAGCCACAAGATAAGAAGTGGAAGACCCTTGGTGAGTCTTTTGAGTCTTCATGTCATAGACCTGATCAAAATCCAATGGTAATTGAGAATCAGGAACCACATCAACAAGATGATTGATGGTAGGTGCAGTATCCAATGTAGAATCTTGATATAAATTCAAAATATCTACATTGATGATATCATGTATCCCAAGGTGTGTGGGAATATGAAGGTAAAAAGTATTCTCAGAAATCTACTAAAGGATAGTATAAGGACCAGAGAAAATTAGTTTGATTTTGTTGCGTTTTATCTAAAAAATATCACTTGTCTAAGTGCAACCAAAAGCTTTCTGGACTCGTGGAATGACAGTGAGGTCACGGTAAAGGGCCTTCATTTCAAAGTGAATAAATATTTCTTGATAGATGTTACAGGCCTTCACCATGAGGAAAAGGGGCGAGTAGTCAAGCGAGATAAGCATAATTGGGAGGAGGAGCTGTCCCGTTTCCCAGAGCAGCAGTGGGACAAGGTGAACCTATTTTGTTCCAATCTCCTGGCCCCTTTTGATGAGTCCATTGTCCCGATAATGCAATACATTACCTACGAAGACCCAGACTAGAGGCTTTTTAGCTTCCACCTAAGCTACTTCAACCACCTTTGGGGGACCATAGTGGTTAGCACCCCCCGATTCTTGCTGTATTCCCTGGGTCTGTCCATTGACCGTGCCCGCAAAATCCATTCCTGACCCTCCCACAAGGCCTTATGGTTGTTTTGTATTGGCATGCCCTAGCCAATCAGTCGCAGCTCCACCGCATCCCTCCCCTATATTATGTCCCCCCTGAATCATATACCTCTCCCATGGCCTCCCTTGCTACTTCCATTTCTAAGGAGACCCCCTCCCCCGAAGGCTCCCCTACCCCGAAGCATCGCAGACCCACTCAAAAGTGTAGGACTTCGGCCTAGGGCCCAGGTGGGGCCTCGAATCCTGGGGTTGCTTGCAAAGGTCCCTTCCATGGAAGCAACAGGGCTACTGGTAAAAGGACCAAACAAGAGGCCCTAGAGCCCGTCGATGTTAGCTTTGATTTTGGTAGCAGGATGCAGAATCTGGCTATCAGAGCCCTTCTTGACGCGGCTATTGGATCCCTGACTACGGTTGCCCAAGCGGCCTCCTCTGCTACCAAAGCCCTGGCCGAGCTCTAATGCAGGCTAGGAGATGGCCCCAATAGGGAGTAAATTTGGCCGGCTAGGGGCCCCGTCCTGGCTAGGACCGGCCGTAGGGTCCACCAGCACACTGGTGTCCAGCTTTTGTGTTGTTGACGATGGCGTTTTTTGGTTTTTGGTGGCTTCTAGCCAAGTTTTGATGTTGTGTGTCTTAGTCGGTTTTTGTAGACACCAGGGCCTCAGGCCCTGGATCACTGCCTTTGGGCACAACCCTAATTTTTATTCATTTTTTTAGCCTCGGCTTCTGATGTAACTAAGGTTTTGGAATCCTGTTATAAAAAACCCGCTGTAAATATTTCGTTACTTATCAAAAAAAAAAACTTGTCACCAACCTAAAAAGGATGAGGAATCTGATGTTGATCCATGGCTTATTTTTGCTATTGTTATGTTTTTTGCAAAATTTGAATCACCTTAGATGAATATTATGTAAGTTGTAAATGAAAGGGTGAGCCTTGTCTTACTCTTTTTGAATAAGAGTGGTGACAGGAGAAGGCAAATACAAGGGTAACTCATAGGGAGACAATGGCTAAAAATCCAATCAAGCCTCAAATGGAGAATGACCTATAGAAGAATGAACTGCCCTATTGTATGCATGTTCAATGTGAGTGATACTTAAGTCCCACTTGGTTGGTGAAGCATGATAATATATTTATAAACTTTGCACAAGGGTATGATTCACCACTTTGGTCTACCCATTGAATTGTGGATGGCTATGGAAAAGTTGAGAGAAACCCTCCAAAGTTTCCTCAAGGAGTGCCAAAAATGACCCCCAAAGCATGAATCATGATCTAAAATAATGTTGGTGGGAAGACCAAAGGATCACCATATGCAGTCAAAAGAACAAATGGGCTAAGTCTCGTGTAGAACATGTTTTGTGACATGGAAGAAACTTAGCCATTTTTCTAAATCTATCATAAAAAACAAAGACACAATCATGTTGTGATACCATAATTGAGAAATCGTTAACTAAGTCCATGGAAATGCTCTCCCAAATATGATAAGGAATAGGCAAGGGAATACCTAAGACAAATTTTCTTTAGTAGGTTTAGATCGACAACAAACTGCACACTACCTCAAAAATTGTAAAACATCCCACTACATTCGTGTTTAATAGAAGAATCATTGCAAATGATGAATTATTTTGTACTTACCAAAATTACTGCCATAGAGTGTAGAATGAGATTCATTAAGAAGAGACACTCTAGTCTCACAAGAACACAAACCTTGCCCAAATTGTAAAGTCCATCCTTGATATGAAAATATTGAAAATGATGCAAATTGGAAGAAGTAGGATTACTCACTTGCTGAAATATCTTTCCAAAATCAGGATCCTGAGAATACTGAGCTGACCAATCTTGAAAACGCAAATGTGAAGTGGTCATTAATTTTTTTGGTAGATAAGATACTATAGCATTAATACTGGGTTTTATAGGTTGACCCAAAACCTTTTAAAAAAATCAGCCTAGGGCTATTGATGAACATATCCTTACTAAGGATCCTATATATGTAAAATCTACATGCCGCCAAAGCCATTACATTCGGTAAGGCACATAGCTTGTTATCAAAAAGAAACTTCCCATACAACATTTTGGGTATACCCCAAGAAAGCACACATGCATCATAATTACAAAAAAGAAATAGACAGGATCCTTTCCTTAAGACAATGGAGAAACAAAAAGCTACAGACACACATAGCAGAGTACTAAAAAAAACTCCCACAAACTCTATATTGATAGTTACTCTTAATAATTCTTTGGTAATTGCTTTCTTACGTATATGACATGCTTTGGTACCACATACTGTCTTTACCAATCAGCCTTGGAGAAGTGAACCTGCTGGCTAGATTTATGGTGGTGGCTATCTAGTGGTCCACGTGGCTTTGGTTCGAAGTCTTATATTGCTATTTCTTTCCTTCCCTATGATTATCAACCAACCTAAAATTACTAATATGACTAGGAGCCATGTTATCTGACATGTGACTGTCCCCATTAGTCTTTGTGGTATTTCCAAGCAGCATCCATGAAGACTGATAGCTCAGATAATTTTTATTGTGAGTCCAATTCAAAAAAGAGACGGGAATACTCCTAGCATTCAAAATTATAGTGCCTTCTCTATTGGTAAATTTGACTATCATTCTTGGCATTCTTGTTGAATAAGCTCCTCTACTTCACTCAGGACACCTTGTTCCCATTTGAAAAGTTCGTCATGATCGATACCCAAATTGGCCAGCTTATCAGCAATTTTGTTAGCTTCCTGAAAGACATGTTGGGATTTTCTATCCTGTCTTCCCTGGAAAAGGATCCTAGCCTCTTCAAAAATTGTTTTAATCCTCCAAGGAGGTGTTTTCCAAGTATTGAGGATATTTATAACATGCATATAGTCTCCTTCTACGATCAAATTACCTTCTAAGTCTTGAGTCATTTGAAGGCCTCTCTACATAACTCTAGCTTTAGCTTCGTTGTTCGTCCTTGTTCCCAAATATTCATAAAACACAAGCAACATATTCCCTTTATGATCTCACACAATTCCACAAGTGCCTGCTCTGCCAGGATTCTCCTTAGCTGCTCCATCAAAATTAAGCTTAAACCAACCCGTAGGAGGTGGAGACCACTTAACATTGGCTCTGGGGTTGACTACCCTAGGCACAGACTCATCTAGCAAGGTTAAGCTTAAATATTGAGCAATCATGGTCTCTTGCAGATGAGGTTTACAACTATCAAAAGGGATAAGGTTCACATTCTCATTGGTAAAGTATAGGATCCTGGCAATTATAGTTTGATGATCATGGATAAACTCATTAAAGACTCTATGGTTCCTTTCTAACCACACCTACCAAAGATAGTGATTGAGATAAATTTTCCACATGTATCTAAGTCTTTGGCTTGAAAAGGGGAAAGACCACTGGAAAAACAAATCAAGTACGATGGCTGGTTTAACCCATGAAATTTTGAAGGCCTGAAAAACCACACTTAGGACAATCAAGGAAAAAGGGCACTCAAGGAAAATGTGATAAATGATCTCCCAATTAGCCCTACACAAATAACAATGATTAGTGATACAAATACCTTTACACATCATATTATCAATGGTTAGAATTCTTCCTTGGATAACCAGCCATGAAAAGACTCCAATTTTTGGAATTAATTTTTTTATCCAAACTAAGTCCTTTTGGAGGACAAAATCCTCGTCATCAAGCATAATCTTGTAATTTGATTTAACAGTGAACTACCCATTTTTTTTAGGAGCCTAGGTCACTTGATCTTCCTTGGGTCTCATGGGGATAAACTGTTTCCCGAGAATGTTACAAAGATCATTTGATTTTGCTTGAAATCCCTGAATTCTTATTTGTTTCCACTTCATTCTACCTCTGTCCTCAACCATATAATTGAAGACTTTTTGCCAATGAGTTCTTCTATGATATCTATAATTCAGGCTAAGTTAGGATATTGCGTTAGTGGTTTGTCCTTAGCCCACCTGTCATTACAACAATTTATCCTCTCACCATTGCCTAAAACCCATCTTAAACCCTTTTTTATGATTTCCTTACAATTAAGAATTGCTTTCCAAAAAGCAAAACCTCTGATTGGAACTGAGTCACTTAGAAATTCCATATTTTGAAGATACTTTCGTTTGATGATAGTTGTCCATTCATTTTCTTCACCAGAAATGAGAGGCCATGCCTGCTTAGCTAGTAAAGCTAAATTTATATAAGCAATTCTCCTCAGACCTAAGCCCTCATTTTCCCTAGGTCTGCACACTTTGGTCCATCCTATAAGGTGTATCCTTTTTTTCTCCTCTGATCCAGTCCATAAAAATTCTTTTTCGAGTTTCTCAAATTTCTGGAAAACCTTCACATGGGCTTTGAAAACGGAGAGGAAATAGACTGGAATGCTCTGAAGAGAGGCCTTAGTGAGGGTTAGATTTCCTGATTGAGATAGAAGATGACCTTTCCATCCAACAAGTTTTTTTTGAATACTTTCAATAACCCTGTCCCACATTGACTCTCTCGGAGAACCAATGAAAAGAGGGACACCAAGATACGAAGTGGGGAGATTTGCTATATCACACCCTAAAATTTTTGCAATCCTTCCTTACCTTTGAATGAGGGTGTTCAAGAAATATAACTTGCTTTTACTAAAATTAACTTTCTGACCAGTAGCATCCTCATAGAGTTACAAAATGTATTTAATTATTTTGGTCTCAACCAGTGATGCCTTAGTCAATATAAGGGTATCATAGATGAATTGTTGGTCAGAAACAACCCAAGTGAGAGATGTTTCCTTGATTCCCGATATTAGCCTTGAACTACAAGCATTTTTGATGGTTTTGCCTAAAGCTTCTGCCATAATGATGAATAACATGGGGCTGATAGGGTCCCCCTACCGAATTCCTCTGCACTTTGAAAGTAACTAACAGTTGTTCCATTAACTAGAATCGAGAACCATGATTTAGAAATACATTCTTTGATCAAATTAACCCATTGGTGGTCAAAACCAAACTTAAGGAGGACAACAATCAGAAAGTCCCAAATTAGGCTGTCAAATGCTTTGTTCATATCAAGCTTGAGGGCAAAAACATACCTATTAGTCTTATGAGCAGAGTACAGAGCTTCATGAACTATGATAACTCCATTCAAGATTGACCTACCCTGGACAGAGCTTTCATGGCATGGATCTATGATGTGGGGCAAAATATCTCTCATTCTATTTACAATGGCTTTAGTTAGAATCTTGTAAGAAATATTGCATAGACTAATTGGCTTGAAGTCAGCCATAGATTCAAGGGTTTGCTTCTTAGGAATTAGAGAAATAAAAGTAGAGTTGATACATTTTAGGATATGATTGCTTGCTTGGAATTCTCTAACAGCAAAAATTACATCCTCACTTACGATGTCCCAAAAAGCTTGATAGAAATGAGGGGGAAAGCCGTCGGGTCCCGGGGCTTTGTCTGGCTCCATGCTAAACAAGGCTTCCTTAATTTCCTCATCAGAAAAGGGAGCTAGAAGCTTAAGGTTTATATCCTCATTTATTATGCTAGGAATTGATTGTAAGAGAATATATTTGGCCTCCTCATTGCACTATGATTCCTGACCAAGGATAGAATTGAAATAAGTTACTACCTCCTTTCTAATTTTTGTTAAGTCTTGAGTAATAGAACCATCTGCTTTTTTTAAAATTTTTATCTTGTTATTGCTTCTGTTTCTAAGAGTGGTGACGTGAAAAAACTTGGAATTTGAATATCCATATTTCAACCAAAGAGCCCTTGATTTTTTCCTCCAATAGATTTCCTCATAGGCCAAAATGTTATGAAACTCTACTAGTTATGTTCGTTCCTCCTGCCTAGTAGTTTCATCAACATCACCATGTTGGATCCTCTGATCAATTATCTTCAAAATTTCAACAATATATTTTTTATTTTCAAAGAGGTTCCCAAAGACCTCTTTGTTCCAAGTTCGAAGCTTTTCCTTAACAAACTTTAATTTACCAGAGAAGTTTAAAAGCTGCACTACCCTTGACAGGCTGCTGCCACTGTTGACTTAAGTTATCTCTGAAAATGGAATGTTTGATCCACATAGATTGAAATCTGAAAGGTTTCTTGAAGGATAGAGAGTTAGGGATCTCCAAAAAAATGGGATTATGATTAGAGGTAATTTTAGGAAGGGCTTGCAGGGTAGAATCATCGAACAAAGTTGTAGCCTCCTTTAATAGAAAAAATCTACCAAGCCTTTCTTGAATGAGATGACACCCTATCCGCAGATTGCTCCAGGTATTATTTGCTCCTCTAAGTTTTACATCCATCAACATGTTGGAATTCACAAAGTCATTGAACTCATCCATGCTCCTGATAGGTGGTCCATTTCCACCCATTTTGTCTGAAGGGTAAATATGAGTGTTAAAATCCCCAACCAGAATCCAGGGGACATTATGGAAGATTTCAATCAGATTGCCTAAGTAATCCCATAGTAGAGCTCTCCCTTGAATTGAAGTTGGGGCATAAATATTTGAAAGTATCCACGACCTATTGCTTTTTATTTCCTTAAATAAAACACTAAAAACCCTGTCATATTTCTAAATAATGGTGCCTTCTACTATCCGGGGATCCCACAAAGTCATAATACCTCCAGATGCTCCTCTGGTTGATTTGTAAACCATATCCCCTTGATTCCATATTTTTTTTGCTACTTTTTTGATTGAATCTCATCAGTTTTTGTTTCTTGCAACATGATAATAGTTGGATTCACTTGATTTCTTATTGCACTAACTTCCCTATGTTTGGGCAGGCCATTGAGGCCTCTCACGTTCCATGAGAGGAACTTCATTTATATTGTTTGGGATTTCTTCCTCTCCCCATATCTTGAGGGGGTTTTCCTAATTTTTTGTCTTCAGAACCCGAAATAACCTGTTGAAACAAGGTTCTTTTTTTTCCATTGGCAATATCATTATTAGTTTTAATTTTTTGATGCTCAACATTTGATATTCTCCCTCTTATTTTTTCACTTCCAAAATCTATAGGAGACTTCACAGTGCTCTTGGTTTGTTTAGGACTAAACTAAGGGGAGGTAATTTATTGCAGAACCAGACTGAAATATTCCTCAATCTGAAGAGTTTCACATATCTCCACCCCTACATCCAAATCTTCTCCTTTTTCATGTATTTCCCTGGTCTGTTGGACGACCGCTCAGTAGGATTCACTTGGCTTCTAGTGATGATGTTAGGGAGATGAGATTTTTTATTTTCCAATGCCTCAAATTTCTTCCTAAGTTCTTCAACATTAGGGTTTGGCTTTGGGATGCTCACTGGGCTTGAAGTATTTCTAGCATTGGGGTTTAAGGATCCTGACTTGGATGTGGATTCTAGAGATCGTGCATTAGGGTTTAGATTTATGATGCCCACAGGGCTTACAATAATTTTAGCATTAGGGTTTGAGGATCCTAACTTGGATGGGGATTCGAGAGAGTTAGAAAGGTTAGCCTAAAGGTGTTAGGCTTCCATGTCTTCTGATAATCCTCCTACTCCCATATTAGATAGAATTGAAAATTTATTTGAAACTAGAGGATTGGAACTTACCTGAGTATTTTGGTTGCCAACAACCTATTATTTTTCTTTGTCTTGCCGGGACCCTTCACCCTCTCTTTTATTTTTTTGGTAGACATAGTTTACCTGATTGAAATAGCCTCTGCTAGGGAAACTCCTCAAATTTCCTTTTTCTAGTATTCCCTACTTATGCTTTTCTCTATTCATTGCCAGGTTAGGGCACTGATTGCATAGATGTCCTTGATTTTTACATTCTGCATAGAATGTCGATATGTTCTTGTATTCTACCGTCTGTTGTCTATAGTATTCTCCATAATCTAGCTCCACAAACCTTGGAAATTCATTATTCAAATTAGCATTTATGCAGATTCGTGCATGAGTCATCCTTGTCTTGGCCAAGGTCGCATGATCAATGGAGATCAAGTCCCCTATAGTTATGGCTATGCCCTGCAGCCAATATTCATTAAAGAACTGGGCAGGTAGACTCGGGAGACAAACCCAAATAGGGGTAATGTTAATATTTTGCTTTTCAGGGTCGAAATATTCACCCCATCATCTGAGAAAAAGTCTCCTTTTGCCTAGAAACCAAGGACCTCCTATTAAAATACGGTTAGCATCCTCCATATTATTAAAATAGATAATGAAGAACCCTCGAGTTAGAGCTACCAACTCCAAGATGCCTACCAGTCACCATTTACCCGTCGCCCAAGCCTTGATAGTCTCCATGTCCGGCCTACCTCCCAAAAACTTGCCTACCAAGGAGAATTATTCCATTAAAAGAAAAGGGCTCATGGAACTTGCCGGGGCTAAAATTTTATTATTTACTGGAACTAGGGGTGGAAGAGAGAGAACCTCCTTTCTTTTTCCTCTAAGAGTCTTAGCAAAAGACAACCACTTCTTGGGCCCCGCATTGTCCTTCATATCTTTTTTGTCGAGGTCTTTCTGAGGAGGGAAGGGCCCCCATGTGATGTTCGCCTCCAAATATGCCACAGCTTGGCCACCTTCCTCTAGATCCTCACTTGATCCATGCTCGAGGTTCCCACCTACCCCTTTTGTACTTGCTTTACCTCTATCACCTTGGTTGAGATTCCTGCCCAAAAAATTCAAACCCTCACTCTCGTCACACCCACTGAACCTCAGCTCACTCATTCTTCCAATATTGAGACCACTCAGTATCCTTTTGTTACTAACCTAGCATAATATCTCTCAATTGAACCATCAACCTGAAGTGGTCATTACTATCAAAGCATGAGCGATAGGAAATCTACTCAAACAATCTGCCACATAATTACTTTTTCTCTTTTTGTACTTGATTACCAAGTGAAATTGTTAGAGATAAGAGGTCCACTTCATATGTCAAGCTTCTGTAATTTTGTTTTGGGATTGAAGAAATTTGAGGGGCATATGATCAGTGTGAATAATGGTTTCTTTTCCTAAATGGTAGTGTCTCCAATACTTAATAGCTTGAATTAAGGCATACAACTCCTTGTCATATGTCGAATAGTTCAACTTTATAGCAAAAAATGTTTCATAATGGTAAGCTACTAGATGACCATTTTGTTTAAGGATAAATCATAAAGCAACTTGATATGCATCCATCTCAATCTAAAAATGTTGAGTGAGATCAAGTAAAGCAATCACATGTGTTGTACAAAGTTTTTTTTCAAATTCTCAAAGGCAACTTCTTGTTTCTTTCCCATTGAAATACTACCTTAGACTTGGTGAAGTAGTGCAATGAAACTGCAATAGTGGAACATTGAGGAATGAACTTGCAATAGAAATTCACAAGTCCTAGAAAAATTCTTAACTCGGTGAGAGTAGTAGGAGGGGGACACTTAAGTAATATTTCTACTTTAGTGGGATCAACCTGAATTCCACACTCACTAATCACAAAACCAAGGTAAGAGATGTAAGTGTTGCCAAAAGAGCACTTGGTGAGGTTGGAATATAACTAATTCCTATGTAGGATGTTAAGTGTTTTTTGAATATGCCCAAGGTGTTGGTCCCAAGTAGATGAGAAAATCAATATATCATCAAGATGTATAATTACAAATTTGTCAAGTACATCATGAAAAACCTCATTCATCAATCTCATGAAAGTAGCAAGAGCATTGGTAAGACCAAAGGGCATGACCAACCACTCAAAAAGGCCTATATTCATCTTAAAAGTTGTCTTCCATGTACCTTCAAATTTTATACACACTTGGTGATAGGAACTTTTAAGATCTATCTTAGAAAATAATTTAGATCCTTGGAGCTGATCTAAGAGATCATGTATGTGGGAAAGTGGATAAAGATTCTTAATAGAATTGTTTCAAATATCTTAAATCAATACACAACCACCAAGTACCATCCTTTTTAAGAACCAAAAAGATTGGTGATGCACAAGGAGAAGTACTTGTTTTAATGAAACCCTTTGACAACAAATATTATATTTGAATTTTGATTTATTTATTTTGCAATATAGACTATCGATACATGGGTGCATTAAGAAATGAAGAAACTAGAATTAGTTCAATACTAGGATTTATAGTGTGTATTGGTGGAATAGAATTTGGCTCCAAAAAATATTTGAGTATATTTTTAACAACTTATCCAAATTAGCATGCTAATGTGTGGGTGAATTAGATGCATTAGTGTGTTGTGGATGAATGAAGATAAGTGCAATATCACATTCTTATTTATTCACCTTATTTCCTTGCTTAGAACTTAAAATTAGATTAGGTGTGTTGGTATATTTTATGAGGTAAGCCTTATCATTATGCTTAAGTGTATATGTTATGCAAAAGACATCATATACAATTCTCCTATCATATTGGTATTGTTGACCAAGCAAAATCCCACAATAGTCCATAGGTGTTACTTCACAAGTGACCCTATCAATGAATTTTGGACCAAATGCAAAATTCACATTGTAAGTGTGATTTATTATGGAGCTTCTACCACTATCCTTCCAACCCAAAAATAGGGATGAGGATGAGGCTCCATCGACAAATGCAATTTTTGAGAATGGATCTCATAATTAAATTCTTCTACGAGCCATTTTCTATAATACAATCAGTTGAAAAATTGAGTCAGATGTGCTCTATTGATGAACAATGAATCACAAGCACTCACTGATGAACTATGGTGCATCAAGGTAACTTGATTAAGTTACCTTTTAGTTTTATGTATGGTTTATTTTCTCCTACCGTCTCAATGGGATCTTGCACTTTGTCCTCCACTTGAGACATTACAATAAAGCTTCTCTTCTATAACTTAAAACATTTAGATTTTTCATGTCCTTTCTTTTTACAATAATTACAAAATTTTTTAGAAGTTGAATTAGAAGAAGAATAAGACTTAGAAAAAGAAGTAGAAGGAGGAGAGGAAGAAAAAAAAGATGTCTTCTTTGGTGGAAAATTTTTCTTTTAAAAAGAAGAACCATTCCCTTTTGATGAACTTCCAACAACTGAAGTAGAAGGAGGACAAAACCCCTTTGATTGCATCAAAAACTTTTATTTCACAAGCTATGCATGGTTGAAAGCTAGGTCCAAGGTTTCCATAGGAACATACATAATATCTCTACACAAGTGTACCAAAAGCCCACTCTAAAATTTGAGAATCAAAGTTGCTTCATCATACACATTAAGAAGGATGTGATACCTATTAAATTGAAAGACGTAGTCCTACACTGACATGTTAGTTCTCTGTGGAAAACAAAACCATTTAATAACCATTACTTTTTGATAATTTGAGGGATATAAATTTTTCTTAAGTTCTTTCACAAGATTCTCTCAAGTGGTAAGGGCATCTTGGCCATATTTTCATTTGACTAAAACCTTAGATAATATTGAAAGCTTAAGATTTGTAAATGGGACCCTATCATCATCTTGAGTGTGATTATAAGAAAATCAATATTCCATGTCTAGAATCTAGCTATTCAAGACATCTAGATTTCTTGATCCATCATACAATGGAACTTCACACCAAGCCTTCGATAGAGGGTCATTATTGTAAATATTGACATAAGTAGCATTTTGTATACTAATATCATTAACCTTGTCAACAAGTCTACTTACAACTTGTGTCAAAGTAGTTTCATTTGCCTTATTTGCAAGTATGTTTACAATGTCAGTCAATTCTGCCATTTGGGCAGCCAAATTTGAGGCCATTTGAAAATGGGTATAAGCCAGGAGAAAATGGAAAAATGCACTTAAAGCAAGGTAAATTTTGTGTACCTTGTTACAATTTGTTTTTATTAAATGAAATAACTTCTAGGCTAAGTACAAGCAAAATACTGTTGTCAATCTAATGGAGAACAGATTAACAAAGTTTGTTCATCATTTTGGAGGTGAAAGAAAAACTTGTAGTATTGGAAAAATGCTTGTAATTGGAAAATTTAATTCTAAAATAAGGTTTAAATTTTCTTAATAATTTATTAATTTAAAAATAACTTAATTAATTAATCAATTTGATTAATTAATTTAATTAAGCTATTTAAAAAATAAATTAATAAATTAAAAGAAATTACATGCAAAACCTTATTATAGCTAAAATTAAACTAATCCAAATTTTACCCCTTTTTCCAAAATTACCAAATGCTACCGATTTGCACTTAATTGCATGCTTCCCAAGGAGATTTACCATGCAAAATCAATTTTTTTGAATGAAATTTTGGGAACAGTAGTTTCCTTCTCCCAAGATGAGATCCTCCAATAATTTTGGTCATATTGGCATCTATTTTAGGGTTAATTTTATTTGTCGAGAAATCCCATCAAGTGACCTATCACTTGGGAACTGTAAAGTGCATACGCACCAATATTAGGTAAAGCCTAATAGGCACTAAAATTGACACAAGCTATCAAGCATGAAGGTGCCCATGGTATCCTGTGTTGTAGGCACTTTTGTGCCTACTAAGGTTAGATACCTAACACAAGATGTTAGGTGCTGATGGTGTTAGGTTGTTAGGTTCCTGCATTGCAGATGCTATCATGCCTTCTAAATTTAGGCATACATATGTCTAACATATATGTTGCGCTTAACATGCTCAAGTGTGATCATGGCAGCTAAAAAGGTGGTAGTGATATGCGATCGGTGTCACATGCCAAAAAATTATCATCGACTATAAAAATGGCCAATTGTCGATCTGAGCGTCCATTGGTTGGTAATTTGGGTTATTGTATGGGTGGGTTAAATTTATATATATAAAATAATATTAATCCTAATAAATTAATAAAGGGAAATAATGTTATTTCAACCCACTAAAAATTGCTCAAAGTTAACAAAACAAATGACAACTAAGGTGAACCCTTAACTTTACTTTAGAACTAGTAAAATTCTTTCTACAAACCATGTCAAGAAATAGCACACCTTTCAAGATCTAGTCAACACATGACCAAAATTTGAAAGGTAATACAGATCTAGTCGATACATGACCAACATTGGTGATGACCTCAATCTTCAATACTCTGAACTGGCAGATACTCTCGGTGCCCTCAACAAGATATCATTGTAGCTGAAATCCAATCTTGTCAAAGCATTTTTGTAAGATAGAAAATGGGGTAAAATCTTCCTATACTTCCTAAGCATACAAAGGAATTTGGAATGAGGGGTTTGACATCGAAGGAACTTCCTCCAATGAATGATCTTCAGATACCAAAAAGGCTTAGACCTCGCCCTAATGAGAAACAATTTACCATGAAATAAACTTACTCTCAATACTTCTCTTCCTTTTCTCCTCCACTCACAAGCCTAGTGCAAAAGAATTGAGGCTCTGATACCAATGAAAAGGTTGAAAATCCAACTAAAATTCTTTATTCATGAGTGTGCAATATATAGGCATGGAAGTACCCAAAATACATAACCATCTCCACCAAATCCTCATGTATGGAAAAATATGAGGGAAGAGATAAGATAAGCTAAACTTAACAAATCATATCCTAACCAAATATGCAACAAAGTGTGCAAGCCTAGCTAAATAGCTATATACTATCCTATTCTTATAGAGTGCCACCTAGATGACACCTAGATTATCTAAAAGTGCATGTGAGAACACAAAAATCATGTTTACATTATTTGCAAGAAATGAAAATGCAAGAAATAAAATTATAAACCTAGTTAGGAAGAAAGAGGGGTCATGTGAACATCAATCCTCATCAACTCATGATGAACTCATGATTGTATTTTCAGAGAACTAGATCACATTCCTATGTGTGTCCAAATTCCTGTTGCCTAGCATGTGGTATTGACTGACAATTACAACCATATGTAAGGGCAACTATGTGTAACCTTCTAGCATTTCTGGGTGGGTGCTTGCAGGGTCCATTGAAGTTGCGATGCTAAAAACTATGTCTAAGGGCATTTGATTTGCCAATGTAGTTGTAGAAATTGTGATAGACAACATTGATCTCATTGTTTGATAACTATTTGATCTCGATGGTGCTATCAATATCAATGACCATTTTCTCCTATTGCTAACCATTCAGGTTATAAAGCTAAGAGATGATATCATAGTGGAAACTAGGATTTGCAGGGAAATATTCCTTATAGATATGGAAACTAGGATTTGGAGGGACATGTAGGGACATGCTAGCCAAAATGATGGTGATGAGCAGAACTACAACTATTGTAGATGAGGTCATGAGCAGAGGTATTTTTAAACGTACACAAAAAAATTCATATTCATACTCCCTATGCATTACAATTGGAGAATGATCTCTAACGATGATGGTAGAAAGTACCATGTCTATCTATGTCTGTTAGCTCTAGGCTCTAAAGCATAGGATGGTCACAAATTATCTACTACAACAAATAATGTCATGCTGAGGTTGCAAGTGAGGTCCATTCCAACAAAATACCTAAAAATAGAATCATAGATAACTAACAACATGTTTCCCAAAAACATTACTTGGCTAGATATATTACTTGGTATAATGGATAAATGACTTGGCCAGGATCATTCTCTTTTGCACATTAATAGGTATATGTAGCATACATGGGAAAAAACACAATATCCTAACAAACAAGCAGACTAGGGTACCAATAGGGATAATTTTGGAGATCCAAACATAGTATGGGTAGGCAAAAAAACAAAATGAGTGAAACTGAGTAGAAAACATACACAAATATTCTTCCATTCATAAGCAAACAGGGGGATTTAAACTACATTATTAATGGAAGATTTTTGTTTTTCGTCTAAACCAAAAATGGCCTAGGGAAAGAGGATAATATCTTTGAACTAAAATGAAGGGAAAAAAATGGTAAATGGCATCACTACGGGAATGGATGAGGGGATAATTTATAAGGAGGCAATTCCCCCCTCAAGGATTTAGATATGGTAGGAGAACATCTCGCTGTAATACCAAATTTTGGGACTTGTTTATAGAAATGAGTACATATATAGGCATGAGAGCCTATATGATATTATGACAAGTGTCATGATCTCCATAACCCTACATGGATCAATCCATGTGATATGCATAAGATAAAGTACACATTAAAATATTCTAACAAGGTTAAAGGCTTTAATTTTTTATTTTTTTAGGGTTGTTAAGGAAAAACCTCTATAGGCCATAACTTTTACATACAAAAGCATTTTGAGCCCATTTTTTTGAGATTTATGCTTTGGTGACATTAGTCTACAAACTTGTTCCTGTGTTTGGGGCCAAATTATGCAAAATTATCCTCAAGGCCTATTTCCCTAGTTTGAAAGAGGGATTTATATTTTTTTATGGAGTCAAAATCTTTGGCCTAGTTTTTTGGGAGATATAGATGGATTTGTGATAGTTGTAGTAGATTTTAAGTCTTTTGGAGGCTTGTAAGAAAAGAACTCAAGTTGTGCTTTAGTCAATCCCTCTTCCTCCTTTAGATAATTAATTTAGCTTATTCATGAAGATTTAATCCTTCATGATCTCTTCCTTCTATTCTTTGTCTAGGTACTTTTGAAAGTTTTTTATAGCTCTTATTTTGAGTAGGTTTATGCAAAGCCTCTTTTGGTGACTAAAATTAGGTGGCATATGGGAAAGAGGAAGTATTGAAATAGGGTATACATGCCATGAATGAAAAAGTCATACTTTCAAGACATGCCTTATGTGACAATGGAAGATTGAAAGTTTATTTTTTAAAAGAGGTGACAATTTTGACTTTCCTTCTTCATTTGGAGTCTTAGCATAAGTGATTTTTTGATATTTATGGGGGTGTCTAATAGTTGCAGTGGTGGCTATGATCTAGCCTAAGGAGGCTATTGTGCAAGAAATATTTTTCTAGCAATAGATTTTAGATGATTGGGGGATCTAGAAGAATGTACCTCAAAATATGGATGTCCACTAGAACATCCATTATTGGGGGAATATATTATTGTCACTAATTTCTTCTTTCCTTGGTCTCTTAGTTTATATTATGGGGAGTGTTGAAAATATAATCTACTTCATGGCCAAGAGCAAACATTATGTGATGTATTGATAGGCCTAAGGGTATTTCATTGTGCAGTACATTTATTATTTTGTATTATTTATTATATAAGCCCAATGGGCCATGGTGTTGTGATTGTCATACAACACACCCCAATTTTAGGGACCCACTTAAATTTTGATGTCTTTGAGAATTTTGGTTTTCTTTGAGTGGTAATTTTGATAGGTCCCTACCCAGGAGTTTGCAATGTAGATCCCAAGGTTTATTGTTGGGTAATATATTTTAAAATGTCAAGTGTTTGGTTAGGTTTAATAGGTTTAATTTCTTTTCGAGTGTTTAATGTTAGTTAGGTTTAATGTTGTTTGTTAATTTCAAATGTTTTGAATTAAGTTAATTCAAACATTTGAACTTAATTAAATTCAATTTAAGCAAAGAAAAAAATAAAAATAAAAACAAACAAAAAAAAGAAAGAAAGAAAATAATATATATATATATATATATATAATGGTTTTGTTTTGGGAAAGATTAATTTAATTTTATCTTTAGTTTTTTTTTTAATTTAATTTTATTAATAGTTTTGTTTTGGAAACTTTAATTTATGTGTTTTTAATTGCAGCTTACTAAAAAAAAGGGAAAAAGAGGCAACACTCAAGAAAAAAAAACGTTGGAAAGCCAAGAGTTGGAAAAATAAACGAATAGCCAAATGTTGGAAATTTTAAGAAGAAAAGAAAACATTGGAAAGCCAAGAGTTGGAAAAAGAAACGAATAGCCAAATGTTGGAAATTTTAAGAAGAAAAAAAACGTTGGAAAGCCAAGAGTTGGAAAAAGAAATGAATAGCCAAATGTTGGAAATTTTAAATAGCCATTGAAGCTCATGAAGAAGGGCTAGAATTTTTTGAAAACAGGGAGGCGTGAAGAAGGTTGGAAGGTCTCCAAGGCTATTGCAAAACTGGTTGTTTCCACATTGTATGCAGAAAATGAGGTTTTGAATACAAGTTTGTGCTTATTGCATATCTTTTTCTCACATGCACTAAGTTTATTTAATGGTGTTTATGCATGGATATGGTAGCATCATTTCAATAATTTTAATGCATGCTTTTTATCCCTTAGACTCTTGCACTTAACCGAATTTAGATTGTGTGGATGCAGGTCTAACCCGGTTTCGTTTGATATTCATAATCTATCATTTTTTGCAGGATAGGAGAATTAGTTTACAGTAGCTCTCTTTGGTCATTTTCAACATTTTGTTTCACTTATTCCAGATTGTTACTTTTATTTCTCTAGACCTACCCTTTTCACTTTTTTTTTTTAACTTCTGCCAATAAAATAAAATAAAAATATGAAAATATAAAATTCCAAAAAGAGATACATGGATTCCAAGATTAAGCTTTAAATTCTTGTTTTAAGAAATTTCGATTTTATTTTGAAGGAAATTCAAAATTTCAAAATTTTACATAAAGTTCACATTTTAAAAGGAATTTTGTAATTTCAAAGCTTTACATGATTTCACATTTTAAAGAAGAGTCAAGATTTCAAGCTTTGTACTTTTTTTTCAAGCAAAAAAATAGGTTTGTTTTATGGAAATTAAAGTTCCAATCAACATTAAATTTTCACTAAAGGGGGTAATTTACATGGCATTCCAGAGGTTATGCATTCCAAGGTTAGTCATTTAGTTATTTTCTTTCATGCTCAAAGCAAAGCTTAACAATACAAGATAAAATCCATTCACCAAGCAAGATAAAATGAATCCACTCATCATTCAATGTTCACATTTTAGAGATAGATTTTAGTCTTTTATTTCATGCTCAAAGCAAAGTTTAACAAAGAAGATAAAAAATGTTAAAATCTTCTTAGAAAAAAAAGGTAAAATCTACCTAAAACACTTCAATATAAAAAGAATTAAATCACCTTTTCAATATGGTCATATGAGGGCCAAAACACATCACATTATATTTTCTTTTTAAGTTTCACTGAAAATAATAAAAGGTATGGTAAAATCAAAGTAATACAAATATAGACCCCTTGTTAACAGTTACTTGCACCTCTAAGGTATTCTAAGCACTTATTTTGACACATTTTCATAAGCATACAAGCACACATAAAGTAAAATGAACCTTGGAGAAATTTTAATTTATTTGCAAGAGAGGGTTTTCTAACAAAATCCTAACTATGAGTGTGATTTTGCAATAGGGTAAAATTATCACTCAATAGAATTGGTGCTAGAAGGAGGGTTTGAATTGTGATTGTTGCTTTTATTGTTATTATGGATTTAAATTGCTCTGATTATTATTTATTGTTGCGGTAATATTTTAAAATTGGAACTTAACGCTTATCTTTAGCCTCCCCCATGCACAATAGAATCTATGTTGAAGGGAGGGCTTGAATTTGAGGTATTTGCATTGTCTTATTTCAAGTTGCTTAAATTTTAGGTGCATCTCCTTTTCTATGTATGAGTTTCATCTGATTTCACTAATTGCTATGCATTATTTTGATGTAGATGTTTTTTTTTTTTAATTTACATGGTGGAATTGGTAGCTGCCACGAATCCAGGCAGGCTGTCTAGATTTTTTTGGCCGCCACAGTATTCTACGCTGTCCGCCCTGAAGCCGCCACACAGATCTTCGCATAGTCCGCCCCTATAACCACCATGCCACAATCATTTTAAACCTTTTATGCCACTGAAAGCACCAAGAAAGGGACAAGCATTCAGTCCGACGAGGCCCGAGATTTGAACCTTGGACCTCCACCCCCCTTATGGGGTTTGGATGAACCAATTGGTCTACACCTCAAACATTTTTGATGTAGATGTTCACATAACGAGTTTAGGTGATTAAAAAAAAATTGGAACCAAGTCATAATAGCCATGTTTTCTCCATGGAATATAGATAGTCATTTAAACATACTTGGACCTCCACCTATTGTGCCTATACAATTTAAATTTTCTCTACCCCAATTTTAGGAATGAATGAGGGATGCCAGCTAAAGCACACATTCATGCATTCAAAGATGCTATGGTTTGTTTACAAGTTTTGCATGAAAGTGTTATTTGTCAGATATTTTATTATACCTTGAATGAGTCTGCATATGACTGGTTTATCGACCTACATTCAGGTTCTATCACTTCTTGGGCTCAACTAGAGGTAATGTTCCTAAATCATTTTAACAAAAAGCTAGTTGACCCAATCTTTATGTACAATCAGTTTTTCATTACTCGTAAAGGACCAAATGAATCTTTGAAGTTATTCACCGAAAGATTCCATAGGTTATATAATCAATTGGTGGTACCTTATGTTCCTATAGAGGGAATTTATATCCAAGTGTATTTCAATACTCTTGACCCATCAATCTCTATGTATTTGCAAGGGATACCTCAAATAACATTTTTGTCCCAAGACTATACCGAAGTAATAGCATTAGAACAACGGTTGAGTTTTCTAGGTGGTGGTGTGGGTTTTGGATCATATAATCCTCAATCATCTAATACCTCCCTTACCACCCAATAATTTATTCACCTCAATATACCATTCAGAATCAACCATGGGTTTTGGATCATATAATCCTCAATCATCTAATACCTCCCTTACCACCCAATAATTTATTCACCTCAATATACCATTCAGAATCAACCATCATTCTCAAGTGTTAATCAATTTTAGAATACCCAAATGTCTCGGGATAATGCAATGAACCAAACTACTACAACTGAAGCTAATGATGCCAAATATCAATTGGATGAGTTGCACAAGTTATTTCTATAGCTTAATAGAGATATGATTCAATTCCAAAAATAAGTGCCCCAAAATGCAAATCTTGATAATTCTATGAATAATTTCCATGAGATAGATTTCAATGATTTTCATAATGATACTATCTCATACAATGAAGGAATCCTAGAATTGAAAGGCTTAGTCATTATTTACAAGGGAGGATTGGGATAATCATAGAAAGCTAAATGTATAAATTGATCCACTTTTATAAACAACTGAGACCTCAAAGGTGGATGAAGGTTAGTTTGAAAAGGAGTCTATTGTTGAATCTAAAGATTGTGAAGAAGTGGTTGAACGTCACACCCTAGTTTTAGAAGATGATTATGGTTGTTGGAATAAATGGGAGGAATTTTATACTCTTTCTAATGAAATGCTTTCTTCACCTAATATGTAGGGCAAGCTACGAAGGCTAGTTTTATAGCTTAAAATAAACATATCTCAATTATAGGAACAAATACCTCAAGATACACATCTTGATAATTCTACAAATCATCCTCATATGACAAAGGTTGAAGATACTATAGGGGATATTATTTTAGACAGTGGAGGGGTCCTAGAGTTGATTAGTATTGAAACATATGACAAATTAGGACCTTCCATAAACTTAGATAACATTTTTGAAACGGACTATCAAGAAATCCAACATGCTTCAAACAATGATATCCAACATGAGCCAAACTATGACAAGCTAGAAATGAAAGGCTTAGAGCCATTATTTACAAGTGAGGATTTGGATAATCATATAAAACTAAATGCAAGGATTGATCCAATTTTAGAAACAAGTGAGCCATCAAAAGATAATTCACAAAGGTGGGTTACAAATGAGGATTGTGATGATATTTGAATACAAGAATTTATTACACTGTAGAAACCCTTGAGCCACCGAAAATGGTTGAAGGTGAATTTGAAAAATAATTCCTTGACGAATCTAAATATTACAAGGAAGACATAATATAATTTCATCCCATGGGTTTAGACGACGATTATTACAATTGTTGGAAGAAATATGTAGAATCATTTGTTACTCCTACGTTCTCTAATATATATATATATATATTTATATATTTTGTTTGGTATGCAAGACATTAAAGATGCTTCCCTACAAGAGGAGCCTTCAATTCCCATAAAATTGAAAAATCACATGTTGATTAAATATGAAGAAAGAAAGAGCCCCCCTAGGGTGGATTAAGTTAAATTTTGATGGGGCATCTAGGGGCAACCCAGGTGAAGCTGGGGCTGGTGGATTACTTAGAGACCACAAGGGTGACGTGCTTGTAGATTTTGTTGAACATCTTGGAGCTCAAACTAACAATGTGGCTAAAGCGAGGGCAGTTTGGAGGAGCCTCAAGGTGGTAGAGAATTATCCAGGGAAACTGTTGGTGGAAGGTGATTCTCTTATTATTATAAATCTTCTAAAGAACACTAAGAGAGCTTCTTGGAGATTTGATGACTACATCCACGAAGCAAGGGCTCTAATTCATGATCGACCTGAGGCCATAATTTTGCATACCTTCCGGGAAGCAAACATGGCAGCTGATAGGCTGGCAAATGAAGGCATTGTAGCAGCAAATTTGATCACGTGGACTAAAAATATTCCTCATGCAGTCTCAATGGTGATAGATAATGAAAAATTTTAGATTGGAAGGCTCAAAGTGGATCAATGACAAAAAATGGGGGCATTTTTAAAAATATTTTTTGAACCTTATAATGGCTTTTGTCATATTTGTTTTTTTTGTTCATGTGACTAGTGTTTTTTGCAGCTGGTGGGGCACTGATATAGGTTTTTTATCTACAAATTCATGCATGGGAAACATCTGCTTTGGCCTCAAGTATTTCCCAAGGTGTGTTTGGATTCAATGTCGCAAAAAGGCCCTAGCAAGAAATAACAAAGTGTTGGAGATCCCTGACAATGAGGTACCAGACCCCACCATAATAGTCTTGGAGAAGATGACAATTTCATCAGCCTCCAACAGTATCAACCAGCTTGAAGAGTCCTGTCCGGCCTCACTGCAGTCAGCTATTGATTTGTGTGATTCTCTAAATCTTCTATTTTATAGCCAGCAGTTCCAGGGGAACAAGGAGTCGAAGGCAAAATCTAAAGATGATGGCAAGGAGGATGATAAGAAGTTAGATGAGGACTACAAGGAAGACTGCTTGGCCTCTTGGCTATCCATTCTATGGGATGTTTTTTTTGACCATATTCTATTATTTTATATGGGCACAAGCTACTCTGCATGGTGCTTGCATGATTAGTTTTTGTCTTTGTTAGTTCTATTTTGCGTCTTTCTTTTCTGATGGCCATAATATTAGGCTTCCATAGTTTAGTTTGGCTGTATTCTGATGGAAGAGTAGGTCTTGGCCCTTTTTGTTGTTAGTTTAAACTTTTAGGGCTTGGCCTTTGTCCAGTTGGTCAGTGGACCCTATTTTGTAAAATGGTTTTGGGTCAACCAGTTAAAACCCGGTGTTAATTATAATATTCTCATACTTACCAAAAAAAAAAAATATGAAGAAAGAGAAATAGTAAATGCTACTCATTATTTATTAGTAAGGGATGATGAAAAGATAGAATTATCACCTTATTTGTTAACTAATGAAATTTTTGGTAAGGATTTACATGATATTATTGAAAATATAAATGCAATTGATAAGGAAATGTCATATAATTTCAACAACAAATTGGAGGTAATTTCTAAGATGGATACATTAGATAAAATGGAGAAAAATATATTTGAAGTGCTAAATAAAATTCATAAACAATTAATTATTGAGCCTAGGATACAAAACTATTATGATCCTTATATGTCAAATATCCTAGATGCTTGTCACCTTTTGCATGGATTTAATTAGCCTAAAAACATGGAAAATGACGTGGATTTAAAATATTTAGAAATAGGATCCTACTTGTAAGACCTCATATTAAAAAAGGAGAGCCTAATTTTAAATCTTGAGTTGAATTTTGAAATCTACATTTTAAGGAATAGACAAAAAAGAACTAAAAATCAGGTCTCATCAGTTTAATGAATTGAAACTCCATTATAAAACTAGATTAAAATGGTGGGGTGAAAGAGGTAAATTAAATTATTTTGTGCTTGTAGGCTTGATCATATAATGGGATGATGCTTAAAAAATTTGGTGTGCCTATCATGTTAAAAGTCTTTCCATTTGTGATAGAAATCAGGTTTGAGATCCAAGAAAGTGATGGTTGAATTCTCACACAAATTATTATATTGTATATTGTTGTAAATAATCTTTGGCTTTTCAGGTCTAGTTGGTTTTGTATATACTTTCTTGCTTGGTTTTGTGATATTTTGGAGGGTGTTTCACAGTTTTGGGTGTGTTTTATTTTGAATCCTATGCTTTGATTTTTTAGGGTTTTGGGTTCGTTCCCTTGATTTGTGGTGGTGTTTTGTGGTAGCTACTAATTTATGACCTCTTGGTTGTTTTTTGTGTTCCTTGGTCATGTAGGGTGAATTGCCTATTTTGGAATCATGTGAGAAGGAAAAGGGGATGAAATTGTTTAGTAATCATTCCTAGATTTTGGGACTAAGATAGTGAATTTTGGAACAATAAATCATTTTGCTAAATCTACACATGAACACATCATATCAAGTGGCATGCCTTGAAATATTGAAGGATGAAGTCATTTTGGTTTGCAAATTAAGGTAATTTTTTTTTTAAACTCCAATTTTAGCCTTAAGTGGTCTCTAACCCAGGTGGTGTACAAGTTTTGCAAGACAATATGATTCCTAATAAAAAGAGAAAAAAAAAGAAAAAAAAAAGAGAAAAAGTAAAACATGCCAAATCATTCTCAAGGTCTATATAATCTCTACTGAGGCTATGGATGCTTGAATGGAAATAGGGCTATGTCTAGATAAATTAAAAAGAAAATAAGCAATGCAAAGTATCAATTAGAAACATGGGTGATTCAAACAATCTCTACCAGAGCTATAGGCTCCTGGACAGCAGTAGAGAAAGGTCTAGAAAAGACCAAGGTCATCTCCACCTAGACTATAGATGCTTGTATGATAGTGGAGCAATGCCGAGGTATATTTTTATGAGTAATATTTCTATAGCCTAAATGCAAAATAGGTGATGGAGTTTGAATGGTTTTCAAGAATGCAAAATGAAATCACTTTCACACACACTAAGCTAAAGCAAATGGTTCATATGTTTTCATTTGAAGCTATTACTTCATTGTATTTGGAAATTTCTAGATTATTTTTATTTCTCTAATCTTTGATTTTATTGGTTTTAGATTGGGTTCTTTATCCGAAATGCTTAGGATCATTTCCTAGTAGATTCACCATTTGTTGTGACATCGTACAATACACCCTAATTTTGGGGACCCACCTTAAATTTTGTTGTTTTTAGGAATTTTGGTTTTCTTTGAGTGATAATTTTGATAGGTCCTTACCGATGAGTTTGCAGTATAAAGTCCAAGGTTGGGATGTTGGGTAATGTCTTCTTTATTCTTTTAAATGTCTAGTGTTTGTTTAGGTTCAATGGGCTTAATTTCTTTTCAAGTATTTACGGTTTGGTTAGAATTATAATGTTGTGTATTAATTTCTAATGTTTTGAATTAAGCTAATTCAAATATTTGAAATTAATTGAATCAAATTTAAATAAATAAATAAAAGAAGATAAAATTAAAATAAAAGCAAAAAAAAAAAAAACAAAAAAAACAAATTAGAATAAAAAATATATATGTATATATAAAAATAAAAATGAATAAAATAAAACAAAAGAATATCATTTCTTTTTCTTATGACACGCTAATATTTCTTTACATATTGGTTTGATGTTAATTTCTATGTTGAATTTATGATTTTATTAAGGTTAGTTTGAATTAATGCTTTATATTGATGTTGGCAGGTTTCTAAATAAAAGAAAAATATTATTTAATTCATTGCTGGCAAAAAAACGTTATGGAATAAGCCTTTCATTTGGAAGATATTTAATTTATTACTGGCAAAAGTGTTTCATTTGGAATATATTTAAATTATTGTTGGCAGAAGCATTTCATTTAGATGTTATGATTACAAAGAAGTTACACAACGAAGTCAAAGGAAGGAGGGAAAATAAATGAAGGTGAATAGCCAGGAGTTGTAAAGGAAATGAAAGGGCTTGCTTTAAAAATTTAAATGCATGTAAATGCAGGAAGTAGGGCTAGAAGTTTGGGAGCAGAAGCACGGGAAGAGCATAGAAGGATTTTAAAGCTACTGCTATGGAATTCCTCACCTTGTAAACAAGACAAAAGGTTTTGAATGCAAAGTTTTATTGAATATTTTTCTCCTCCATATGTTGATTTTATTAGATGATGTTTATGAATGTTAATGGTTACATAATTTAAGGCTATTAATGTATGGTTTATTTCCTTAGACTCTCGCACTCAACCTGATTTAGATTGTGTGGATGCAGGTCTAATATGGTTTTGTTTTTAATGTTCATGATCTTCTCTTTTCTATTGGACAAGGAGGAATAAAAATTTACAATAGCTCACCTTTATTTACTTTTCGCATTTTTGTTTATGTTTTATTTCAGATTTATTTTATTTTTTTCTCTAACCCTAGCTTTTATCTATTTTTTAATCTTTCATTTTATGTTCTTTAAAATTCCATCAAGCACCGAGAATCCTAAAAAGTTCATAATTTTCTACATTAAAATTGGGTTTGAAGTAATTAGACATCCAAGTAATTTTGTTATTTAATGCTAACTTATTAAATTATTTGGACATTTTTAAGGCATTCAGTTTAAGGCTCAAAAACAAATTTATTTTTGTACTCCACAAGTTCTATCATTTTCTAATAAGCTTAATAAAGTTCACATTTTAAAAGGAGTTTTGCAATTTCAGATTTTACATGAATCCGTATTTTTAAGGAATGTTGCAACTTTCAAGTTTTTTACATAAGTTCACACTACTAAGAGGAAATTGGTAATTTAAGTTCTACACAAATTATTTTTTAAAAGGGAATACTAAATTTAAACTTTGCACTATTAAAGAAGCAAAATTAATTTCATTTAATGGAAAAGATGGAAATTTTTATAACTTCTAAACTTTCATTAAAATGAATCATTAAGGTGCTATTCTAAAGCTACTACTACATTGCAAAGTTAGATTTCAGTTATTTTCCTTTTATGCTCAAATAGAACTTAACAAAGCAAGATAAAAAAAATCCAATCATTATCCAATATTCATATTTCAAATATAGATTTTAGTCTTTTATTTCATGTTCAAAGCAAAGTTTAATAAGGAAAAATAAAATTTGTTAAAATCTGCTTAACCAAAAGAAGATAAAATCTACCTAAAACACTTCAAGATAAAATGAATTAAATCACCATTTCAGCATGGTTATATGAGGGCCAGTCACATCATAATTTTTTTTTTGAGTAAAAGGTAAAAATTTTATTCAAAAAAACTAATCAGCTTATACAAATCCATTTTGATATCTTGCCTTTCTTGACAAGGCTCAAAATGTAGTTTTTTTGTTTTCTTTTATCTGCCCAGGATTTCTAAATCCCCTATTATTTAAACTTTACCTCCTTATTAACTGTATATGTCCTCTTCCAAAAAAGATTACTGAAGCCCTCTTTGTTCTTTTTCAATTCTTGATAGCTTTCATGTTGTATTTAATTCCATAGTTGTGCCCAAATATCTTGTTCTACCTCTATCATTGGAGATTCTTCCTGTACTTTGGTCTACACTGTTTCTAATAACTTCCTTAACATAATCCCCTAGGTCCTCTCTTCTAAACCAAATTCCTCTTTAAAAATTCTATTGTTCTGTTCCAACCATATTTTCCAGAAGATGAAGCCAATCCCTAAATTCCAAGTTGTGCTTAGTGTTTTGGATTTGAAGGTGTTATGTGACCAATAGTCCCAAAAATTACTACCATTAGGAGGATACCATTCTGTTTGGCTAAATATGGAGTACCACCAATTCTAGATTGTGTAAGCATAGGAGCAATAAAAAAGAAGGTGGTTTATAGTTTCTACCTCTTGGAAGCACATTACACATCTACTAGGTCAAATGAATCCCTTTCTCCTCATATTATCCTGAGTCATAATGATTTTGTGAGCAACCTACCATATAAAACAATTAACCTTCGATCAACCTTTTGGTTGCCATATTTCTTTCCAGGGATGTTGTTGTTGGGGTTGGTTCTTGCTACTTTGGTGAGCCTTTCGGTAGTCTACTTTCACTATTTAAGTGCCTTGTTTCCCATATCCACATTCTAGTTGGTCAGGTCCATCTTTCCATAGCCATGATATTTTTTCTAGAATTTCTTTTAGTTCACATTTTTCGGTTTCCCAATATTCACCTAACCATTGGTCCAAATTATGCCATCTTTTAGGAGCTGCTAGTTGTTTGCTTGTGGAGATGAGATACTGAGATATAAGAGTTTGGCCATGATTATGAAGGGTCTCTCTGATACCACTGAGATGAGGGTATTTTTTAATAATGGGGGGGAAAATTCCCAAGAATCATCCCACAAACTAAATTTTCTCTCATTACCTACTTTCCAATGCAAGTCTTCCTTAATTAGTGAGACCCATCTTTTAAGTGTTTTTCATACCTTTGATCCCACACTTGTAACTGAAAATCATGGGACATCCTCCATTTCATGTGTAGGGTAATATTTAGCTTTTAGAACTTGACTCCATAACTGATTTGGGTTTGTGATCCACCTCTAGTATAACTTCCCTATTAGTGCTAGGTCGTTTGTTGATGCAACTCTGATTCCAAGACCTCCCTCTTCCTTTGGTTAATAGACTTTATCCCAACTTACCAAAGCATTTTTTTAAATTTCTTGTGCTCCTGACCCATAAGAATTTTTTCATTAGTTTATCCAAATATTGGAGTATGCTCTTTAGGGCTGCCAAAATGGAAAATTTGTAAACTGACATTTCTTGTAACACTGACTTCAAAAGTGTGATTCTGCCTCCAAAGCTTAACCATTTATGAGACTAGTGTGATAACTTTGAGAAAATTTTATCTTTTATGGATTTCCAATATTTTATTTTTAGGATTTTTTTTGTTAAGGGAATTATCAAGTAATCTAATGGACATGAGGACATTGAGAACCTAAGAATGTTTGCTATCCGATCTTTGATTCTCTTATGTATATTAAAGAAGATAAATTTGAATTTTTCTTCATTTAGAAGTTGACTAGTGGATGCAGTGTAGAAATCTAATATTTCTTTGATAGTAGTTGCTTCTTATATTGTTGCTCCCCCATAATCCTGTATCATCTATGAATTGTAGATGAGTGATAGCTATATCTTTGTTTATTTGAATTCTTGTAATGTTGTTCTCTACTTTTTTATTTTGTATGAGTCTTCCCAGTCCTTATGTAAAATTACTAAAAAATATGGAGAGAGAGGACCTCCTTGTCTAATTCCTCTACTGGCCTTGAATAGTGGGGAGGGGGTTCCATTGATGAGCACTAAAAAGGAGACTGTGGAGATGCATTCAAGTATCCAGTTGATCCAATATTTTTGGAATCCAAATCTTTGTAAAATTTGATCCAAAAATTCCCAACTCACTCTATCATAGGCCTTGGATAGATCTAACTTCAAGAACATTCATTTGTTCTTTATTTGATGCATATGATGTATAATTTCTTGTGCTAGTACAGTCCCATATAATATTTGTATACCATACACAAATATCCCTTGTTCAAGAGATATGGTATTTGGTAATATAGCTTTTAGTCTATTGGCTATTACCTTGGTGATGATCTTGTAGATCACATTGCAAAGGGCTATTGGTATGTAATTGGTTAGATTATCCATCTCTCCTCCCTTTGGAATCAAAGCTAGAAAAGTACGGTTGAGGGATTTGAGAATCCTACCATTGAATGTTGCTTCTTCTACTGCTCTAGTTATATCTTCTCCTATAATATCCCAAAAATATTTGTAGAATTCTATTGGTAATCCATTAGGATATGGGGCCTTTCATGATTGCATGGAGAAGATTATTTATTTCACCTCTTATTCTTTGATCTCTTTCATAATATCCTCATTCTATTCTTGAGAGACTAATCTGGGGATACTTCCCAAGATTTCCTCCCAGGATTGTTTTGAAAAATATGAATATGTAGCAAACAAAGTGGAGAAATACTCATTAGCTACTTTTTGCATACATGAAGTGGTGGTTTCTAGGAGTCCTACATTTGCTAAAGCATAAATCTAGTTATAGTGTTTCCTAGATGTGGTTGATTGGTGAAAGAACTTTGTATTCATATCTCCTTGTTGAAGCCAACCAATTCTAGATCTCTTCTTCCAATAGGTTTCTTCTTTCTTATATAGCTCATATTCCTTCTGCATTAAGATATTTTCATGGGAGATTAATTCCTTTGAAAGGTGTTCCAAATGAATTCTTTCTGTAACTCCTTGTATTCTCTCAACTAGGTCTACTCTTTGTTGCTGAAAAGATGATCTTTAGAATTTGCTTCAGTTTTTTAATTTATATTTGATATATTTCAATCTGAAGTGTAGCTAAAATTGTGCCTTTCCAAATGTTGGTTTCCCTTGTTGCCACTATTGTTGAACTAACTATGGTAATTCCTGGTTTAGAAGCCAAAAGTTATCAAATCTGAAGGGGCAGTTTTTGGACTGGGGTATTCTATTTGTGATATTTAGATGTACCAAGAAATGGTCGAAAGATAATAGGTTTATGATTTTTGAATGACAACTCCATAACTGGTGAATTTCTTCCTCTATTAATATCATATCTAATCTTGATTTTATTTCTTGGTCTCCTTTCCTTTTATTGGTCCAAGTAGTACCACATCCTGGAGGTGGAATGTCAATCAAATTTAAATTATTAGCTTGGACAATCAGGAGTTTGTCCTTCTCACTGAGATGGTTTAGGCCTCCCTCTTGGTCATTCAATGACATCTTGGCATTGAAGTATCCACCCACCAGGAACTTATCTTCTGGTTAATATTTTCTACTAGCCTAGATTGAATTCCATTGGTATTTTTTTTCTTGCATTTTCTTCATGCCATAAAAGTTAATAATCAGCTAGACCGAGTCTGATTCTCTATCTCTTAATCTAGTCATCTAGATCCCTCTAGTTGATGCTACTCCTACCTACTAAAAAGTGTCTTTATTCCAAAAGTGGCCATTCCCCAAAGAAACCATGGGAAGCTTAGGCTTCATAGTCTCCATTCCTCCAACATCTCTTGGAAATTATTTGCATTGCTTCCAATGATTCTCTAGTTTCTTGTAATAAAATAACATTTGGGTGGTTATCTTCTATCGTATGTTTAACAACCAATGGTCTGGGACGACTATTTAATCCCCTTACATTCCATGTGTGTATAATCATTGGGAAACCATGTTGTAAAAGTTGGCTATGGGTTTAACTACACCTACCTATCTCAACTGTTCTCATTGTATTTTTTCTTTGTTTGTCTTTCTACCTACTCCTTGAGATTTTTCATTTTCAACCTTTTCTCCTTTTGGCTTATCCCAAGGATTGGATTTTCTCTATTTTTCTCTACTATTCCCACAATTACCTCCTTAGATGTATGTGGTACTTTATTATACAATATTAGAGCTCCTTCTATATCTAGTTGTGGCTGCTCTTTATATTATATCTATTGTTCTTTGGTTGATGTAAATTGTACCTATATGGATTGTCCTTCTTCTACCCCTCTCATTACTTTTAGGTATTATTTTTTTTCTATATCTGTATTTTGTGGATGATGAACCTCTTTTGCTATCATTTTCTTGATATTTTAGTTTTATTTGAGAGCAGTAGTTCCTCTCCTTACATTGGATCATCTAGGTTGAGGATATCATATTTATTGGATGGAGCCCTTCCTTCTTGACATTGGTTTGTATTTCCTCCCTTATGCTGATTTATTCCTCTTTCCTGGTTATTATTTTTTGTTCCTTTTCTAATAACCATTTGAAATATTTGTTCATTTTATTTTGGTTTGGATTCGCTAGATTTATCTCTCCTTTGGCTAGTTTGGGTCATCCTCTCACTAAATGTTCATATTAATTACATACTCTACATCTGAAAGGCAAATATTCATAGTCTATTTGTTGTCTCCCTATATTACTTTTGACTTTGAGGTTAATTTCTATTGGCAATGGTTTTCCAAAGTCTATCTCACATAAATTTTGGCATACGCTACTGATCATCCTTCCACTAATTCTCTTGATCTACCTATGTATTTTCCCAAGAGATTACCTATCAACTCCAAAATTTTCTCTTTCTACTATTCTAAAGGAAGTACAAATAATTTTACCTAAATTGGAGCTCTCGAGGGTTTAGTTCTAGGGTCACCATGGTTGCATGAATAGACCTGCAAGGCCTATGTTATATGGACATCCCTCGAAAGCTCTGTCCTTGTTAGATATAATTTTGAAATCAACTACGAAGTATCCATTCAGTAATGTGAAGATATCCAATTTCCCTTGTAGTGCCCAATGCTTTCTAGCCCAAGAGTACAAGAACCTTGTAGAAGGTCATAGTCCCACAAACTTGCATGTTAAGGCATGCTTGGATTTATACACAATATCATCTACTATGAGTTCTTATGCAATTTATAACACTAGAATTATTTTTGTTTGAGGTAAACATCAGTTTCTTTTGTCTTGTTAAACTTCAGTCTCCTTTATTTTACCCATGACTTGTAGTATTTTTTGGGCCTATTATCTCGTATCATCTCTCTTTCTATTACTGCCTCTGATTGCTTCCATAAAGGATTTTATATTAGGTCCTTTGGGACTCTAATTCCTTCCCACAGAAGTCCCTTGTGTAAACCCTCCTATCAAGGATTCTCCCATTAAATTCTCCCCCCTTGTAAACCCTAATATTTTAATTTCAATAATTATCTATTTTTTCAAGTATTCTATTAGGGTTTTCTATTGTAACCCTTAAATTACATGAAACAAGGCAAAAATAAACTTTAAAGCCAGATTAAAACTTTGGAAACATGAGTTTTAGTAAAATTCAGTAATAGACCATACCAGAAAAACAAGTCAATTTTCTCCTTTCTACCGTAATACGACTTCGATATCTAGCATAAGACCCCTAGTTTCATTGGTCTTCCTCATTCTACCGCAATACAACTTCGATATCTAGAAAAAAAATCTTGATTTCTTCTACAGTTGTTGTAATCCTGATATGTGGTAAAATTATATCTGCTTGTATCCACTGTCAATTACCTTCGTCACCCATAATTTCTTTTCTTTTAAGTTTCATGAACAATAAAGAATTGTAAATTACTTTAATCACAGGCCCCTTGTTAACAGTTACTTGTAAATCACTAATGTATTCTAAGCACAAATTGACACAAATTTCATATACATTCAAACACATGTTTTAATTGAGCTAAAGGAACCTTAGAGAGAATCCTAATTCTCTTTGCAAGAGAGGGTTTTCTAAGCAATACCCTAATTGTGAGTATGCTTTTGCCATTGGGTAAAATTATCACTCAACAAATGGTTAACCTTGTTATGGTTAAACCCTCTTTATAGCTTGTTATTAATATAAATAACTCTTGTTATGTTGTCTTAGGCTACAATTTATTGTGTAATTGGGGTTTTGGTATTAATATAAATACCCCCTCCCTCTCCCCATTCATCATCTAAGTGTTGTGTAATTTTATCTATGGATATTGTTGTTATTTATGATGCTTGTGAATAAAAAATAAGCAACATCAATACATAATATGAAATGATAATAAGCACAATAATACACAAATATTGCATAAGATAGATAAAATATTTTTATTAATGTGGGATGATCTCAAATGATACAATTATATTCCCCAATATGGGGTTTTTACAATGCTTATGTTGATACAAAATTATAGATACTAGGGTTCTCCGAAACCCTAGTTGAAAGGAATGGCTAGTGTATTTACGCTTGCATTCAATTCTAACAAGGTTTCGGGTGGGCTTGTGTATCCTAAAAGGGCCACCCTAGCTTCAAAAACTTCTAGAAATATAATCCTTATGCCTGCAAACATCAAACAACACAAAAATTTAGTAATACCTATGAGGGATCCATTGTGTGAGACCCTTAGAATAATAAAAATTACTAAACCCTAGATGTTGTAGAATAAAAGATGTAAATAGAACATAAGAATATAAAATAAATGCATATAAAACTATTTACCTTATCACTTGAGATTTTTTTTTGCTTCAATTAGTGATGGTCGTGAGGGTTAGGGGAGTATAAATCTACTGCAAAAAATACCTAGAGGTATTTTGTGATGGTAGCAGATGCACTAGGGAATTCTGTGATGGCATTAGATGCACTAGGTCATTTTGTGTTGGAGGTAGATGCACCAAGTCATTCTATGATAATAGTAGATGCACAAGTGCGTTCAAGGGTTGAGGATAATGTCACAAAAATAGATCTAGTTCTACATGATTTATGCGGCGGTGGATGTGAACGAGGAAAGGGAGATGATGGAGGGTAAGAGTAACAATGATATGGATAGGATATAAGGTCTTGAATATATCTCAAGCACCTAGGGTAATAGACCTAAGAATTATTTGTGAATGTTTGTCGACATAATTCAACCTCAGAAAAATCAAGGACCAAGGGGATTAAGGATTAAGCTTAAGGAAATGTTAGGGGTCGAGTTGTCAAAATGAATCCTCTTTATAATATTTCCTTGGACATGTTAGGGTTTTGATGAAACAAAATATGTGGCCAATATTTAAACATGAAGAAGGGTAGAGATTAAATATGGGCAAGTGGCATGGATTAAGGTGGATGGGTGGCTGAGATTAAAACATGGTAGAGGACGAGGATTGATTTATATAAATACATATATATTTTCTAAATATATATATAAATATAATATATAAAATATTAATATTTAAATATATATTAAATAAATACATACACACACATATATGATAGGTGTTTGTTATTGAAGGACACAGATGAATGAGAAGTGGCTAGATTTTGGTGTCTACTAAAGAACACAAGATTATACTGAGAGGGGGGTGAACAATATAAGACCAATTTTTAATTTCTTTCCAAATCAATATAAATTAATGTCCTTAATTGTAATAACCAAATATAGCAGTGTGCATTAATAACTCATATAGCAATAGTAAGCAAGAGCACAAGTCACCACACACAATTGAGACACAATACTTAACGTGGTTCCCAAAATGTGGGGTACTCCACAAGATGATCTCCTTATAATATTTCACACAAAAATATCTAATACAATGATTTCTTTGATCTGCTCAAAGCTAGGCAATAACAAGTTCACACATAACTTGTCCAAATTTGAATAACAAGCTCACACAGAACTTGTCCAAAGCTGAATAACAAGCTCACACAGAACTTGTCCAAATATGAATTACAATCTCACACAGAACTTGTTCAAAGGTGAATAACAAGCTCACACATAAATTTTCCAAATATGAATAACAAGCTCACATAGAACTTGTCCAAAATTGAATAACAAGCTCACACATAACTTGTCCAAATCTATTCTAGCAAGCTCACCAAGAACTTGCCCAAAACTGCTCCAAAAATATCACTAAGAACTTATCTAAATCTTCTCTAGCATGCTCAACAAGAATTTGCCCAAAACTGCTCCAAAAAGCTCACTAGGAATTTTTCCAAATCTGCTCTAGCAAGCTCACCAAGAACTTGCCCAAAACTATCCCAAATATGTCCATAAATCTGCCTCAAAACTGTCTACAAAGCTTTCTAAAAACTGTCCCAAAACTGTCCCCAAATCTGCCCATAAATTTATCAAGGCAAAGCTCAAAGATGAACTCAACAATGAATGAAAATGTACTCTTCAATGGATGACAACAATGATCCACAATTATCTCAACTCAACTCAACTCAAATCAACTCATAGAAGCATAAAAAGAATTGTTAGAGACTCGATATGTTCTAGGCTCAATATCAACTCAACTCAATTCAACTCAACTCAACTGATAGAAGCATAAAGAGAATTGTTAGAGACTCAATATGTTCTAATATCAATCTCAACTCAACTCAAATCAGAATAATGGAATAGTTTATTTCATAGGACTTGAACAATCACTTCACACATCACTTTACTAGGCTTATTCAACTCAAATCAACCCAAGTCTTATAGAACCATAAAGATAATTGTTAGAGACTCAATATGTTCTAAACTCAATCTCAAATAATCACCACAAGGGACAATTCTTCCTCACACAACCCTAGTCCAAGTATGTATCAACCAACTCAAATGTTTCCAACAATGCTCAATTACAAATCTCACATAACAATGATACTCATGTTCTTTTCTAACTCAAGTTATTTTAAAACCAATGGGCTTCAACAACTACGCTTATAAAATAAGGTTTAAACACAACTTTCAATTCAGAAAACCTTGAAGCATTCAATCAACCACTTTCGAAAAGGAAACCACAAACAATCCTTTTTCCCTCCAATGATATTTCAAAAATAAACCACCATAGACAATCAATAGGAGAATGTGCCCATACCTTTTATGAAGATGAAGAAATCCCTTTGGAAAATTTGCCATACTCAACACACTTTGAAAAGAACAAAACAACCTTCACTTGAATCCTTTTACAAAAATAGAAATATCTCTTTATGTATAACTTATTTCTCCTTCCAAGAAAAATAATCAAATAGCCCTCAAAATAAGCTTTCCAACGATATATAATATGATATAGTTCTTAAAAGGAAAATCACCAGAAATATTTCCTTTTCACAACATGCACCACAAACCTTATCTCTCTTAGGGCAACCTTAGAAAAATAAAATATTTGGAAAAATTAATAACTTACCTTTAACCTCAGTGGGATTCAATCTCCCGTTGCTGCCCCTGCACCACTCAAACTACAGAACCAACAACCACATGAGCCAACTGCTCACATAGAAACCAAGAGCACAAGACCTCATTCTTGCTTCCTCTGAACTTGCCCTCAAAAACTACGTGCACAAAAGGTTCTCCCTTTTTACCTTGCAAAAACCAGCATCGAAGGGATTCAAATTTTAGATCTGTTGGTGCTTAAACACCTTACGTGCCTTCCTCTTGCCACTAGGCCACAAGCACCTACGGTGATAGGTAAGGAACCTACCTTACATTTGTTCCCTCTTCTCTTCGCTGGTTTTCAAACAACTACGACACTTCTGCTTCCTTAGCACTTCAAACGAATTATATTCATCGAGGACTTAGAGAAAATAAAAATTTTAGTGGCATATTTATATATGCCCACCTTTTTATTTTGACGTTGGCTATGACTTAATAGTATTTGCCTCCTTTTTGATGTCGACAATATTAAAATTTTAATTTTAAATAATTAAAATTTAAACTTAAATATTTAAAATTAATTATCTACTTCACCAGGGCACCTTTTTTGATGAAATGAAAATCCAACCCGGGTTTTAAGAAAACCCCATTTCAAATATGCCATCCATGGTTTTAAATAAAACCTTTTATTTTTCCTGCCTTGGTTTTCACAAAAAGCCTGTAAATAGCTAGGCTTTCCAAAATATCATAAATGCTTATTTATGAAATATTTTGGCCACCAAAAATCAATGTGATCCATGTGACATCAATGACAACATAAAATACCTCAAATTTCCAATAATATCCCCCTTTGTCATTGATGGCAACACCTCTAATGCAAATCACCACAATCACTGCAAAAACCATCTTTGAGAATCAAAGTTGCTCCCCCTGACTCAATACTCTCTATGGAGGCTGCTCCCCCTAACTCAATACTCTCTTTCGAGGCTATTCCCCCTAACTCAATTCTCTCCCCCTTACTCAAATTTCTCTCCCTTTGACATCAATGGCAAAAGGGACACCTATGGGGCTAAAAGATATGACTCTTAAGCTTAGCCCCCTCACCCAATTATCTCTTGAGGTGACTAATTTTGGGGTGGGAGTACTTTTACTCCCATCTAACTTTGTTTATTTTATCTATCAACTTACTTCCATGTTTTTCTGATGTCCTTATCTTGATGAATTACTTGATATTCTTGTCTAGAACCTGTTTGACCTTCTTGCCTTAAACCTATTTGGAATTGAGTCCTACACAATTTTGTAATATGCCCAAAGTTATTGCAATTGAAACACTTGATATTGTAGCCTTTGGATGGTGCCCATATCTTGAATTCATTCTTAAAATAATTTCCATATCCATTCCTTTCCTGAATCCTGTATTATGAAGCTCTGTTTTCGTGACCATTATGACTTCTGAATTGTGTAACTCTAAAACCAAAATCATGTTGCTCATTTCATTTACAATAAAAAGCTTTATGACCAATCCTATTACATGAGAAGCAATGTCCCTGAAAACCATACCTTCTTCCTTTGAAGTTTCTTCTAGCAAAATCAAACTTATTTGATCCATAGACCCTGCAGTGTATAGCCCTATGTCTAAATTCATTTCAAGAAAAACAATGTCCTTGAAAAGCCCTTTGTTCATGCCTTGGTTCTTCATATATTTCTTGAAAATTATCCTTATGATAATTTTAAAGTTGTGCATTGCATCCTTGAACCTTCTTTGCAGTATCTAAAACTTCTTCCTTAGATTCTTACTTGCTTTTCTTTTCAAGATTTTATTTTCCTTTTGAACTTGATTCACCTATCTCAAAACAAGAACCAAATAGAATATTTGGAGCCATAGGAACTTTGGAACTTTCCTCACAAATCTTAGGTGCTTCCTTGCTTTCATATTTTTAAACTTCCTTTCCTTTTGAGTGCGACTTTTCTTGGAAGTAAGATACAGCCTTAAAATAAGTTTCCACTCCTTTTTAAACCTTTTCATCTAATGTATCATGTCTTTTCGTGGTTACCCTTAGTTCTTCATTCATCCTTTCTTCTATCCTTTTTGAATTTTGAAGCTCTTCTTTGAGATTACTGATTGTTTGAAGTAGTTCTTCTCTGGTTTTGACATCTGTTCAAATATTTTTTTAAAGATTCATGTATTCTTCTTTTAGCCTTTTGATTTATGATTTTTGTTTACTTGGCTCATCCTCTTCCTTTTCTATTACCAAAAGTGAGACTTCTTTGTTTTGACTATCATTGAGACCATTATAGTCTTCTATAGCAAACAAAATCTCAATATTTATTTGACCATGCTTGTTTCCTTTATGTGTCATCTCATCTTCACTATCATTGAAACCATTACAATAGCCTGATATGTGATATATTTGACCACACACAAAGCACTGTTCTCTTTCACCTTCTATTCATAGAAATAAATATTCTTCCTTTTCATCATATGATTTATCTCTATCACTATGATCTGAGCTATCACTTGCTTCTACAATGTAGTAAGATTTATTTGCCTTACAAAAACTTTTCTTCTTCTCATACCTATTTTGCTTGAATATGTCATCTTTGTCATGCTTATGTTTTCCATCTTATTTTCTTTTGTGATCCTATTTTTCATCATCACTGTTTTCTTCATGTGGAAACTTGTATGCATAGTGACCAAGATCACCACACTTGTAGCATCTAACTTTCCTTATATCCTTGAAATTCCTTGAGTCCTTATTCCTTTTGATGAAGTTAGCTTCCTCATCATTATCTAAAACTTTATCCATATCTAAAACTTTCCCTTTATATTTTTTTGAAGCCTTGAATGCAATATATTTTATTGGAACCTGATGCTTACTTACCCTCATCTCATAAGCTATGAGAGTACCTTGCAATTATTCCATTGTTAACTTGTTGATATCCATTGTCTCTTCTATTGCTGAAACATTAGAATCATATTTCATGGGAAGTGATATCAAAACCTTTTGAGTAACTTCTGATCCTTTCATCTCAAAACCTAGGCCTCTCATGGTGTTAGTAATCTCATCAACTCGAAGTAATATCTTTGCAATATCTTTATAATCTTCCATTTTCAATTCCTCAAATATTTTTCTATGATTTTGTAGTTTTACCAACTTTACCTTGAAATATCCTTCACAAGTATTCTGCAACTTGGTCCACATTTCATTAGATGAAGTACATACCATGAATTTTGCAAAATCTGTCTCACAAAGCCCACTCAAAATAAAATTTATTGCTCTTGCATTGATCTCAACCAATTTTTTGATAGTCTTATCTACCTCGAGATCACCTTCAACCCTATACTATTTTTCAACCATTTGTCATACCTCATATCCTTGTGATATCAAGTAGTTCTTCATTCTCATGCTCTAAAAAGCATAATTGTTATCATCAAAAAATGGAGCCTTATTTGTAGATGATCCATTTTGTGAAGCCATCTGTGTTCTTATAGAATCTGCCATCAAGCTATTAGCCTTTTCAAAGGAATCAGGCTCTGATACCAATTGAAGAACACAAGCTTATACTGAGAGGGGGGTGAACAGTATAAGACCACTTTTTAATTTCTTTCCAAATAAATATCAATTAATGTCCTTAATTATAATAACCAAATATAGCAGTGTGCATTAATAACTCAGATAGCAGTAGTAAGCAAGATCACAAGTCACCACACATAATTGAGACACAAGATTTAACATGGTTCCCCCAATGTGGGGTACTCCACAAGCTGATCTCCTTATTATATTTCACACAAAAATATCCAATACAATGATTTATTTGATCTACTCAAAGCTAGGCAATAACAAGTTCACACAAAACTTATCCAAATGTGAATAACAAGCTCCCACATAACTTGTCCAAAGCTAAATAACAAGCTCACACAGAACTTGTCCAAACCAAAATAACAAGCTCACACAGAACTTGTCCAAAGCTAAATAAAAAGATCACACAAAACATGTCTAAATCTGAATAACAAGCTCACATAGAACTTGTCCAAAATTGAATAACAATCTCATACAGAACTTGTCCAAATCTGCTCTAGCAAGCTCACCAAGAACTTGCCCAAAACTGCTCCAACAAGCTCACTAAGAACTTGTTCATGTCTGCTCTAGCAAGCTCACCAAGAACTTGCCCAAAACTAATCCAAAAAGCTCACTAGGAAATTTTCCAAATCTGCTCTAGCAAGCTCACCAAAAACTTGCCCAAAACTATCCCAAATCTATCCACAAATATGCCCATAAATCTGCCCCAAAACTGTCCACAAATCTTTCTCAAAACTGTCCCAAAACTGTCCACAAATCTGCCCATAAATCTATCAAGTAAAATATCAAAGATGAACTCAACAATGAATGACAATGTACTCTTCAATGGATGACAACAATGATCCACAATGATCTCAACTCAACTGAACTCAAATCAACTCAAAGAAGCATAAAGAGAATTTTTAGAGACTCAATATGTTCTAGGCTCAATCTCAACTCAACTCAACTGAACTTATAGAAGCTTAAAGAGAATTGTTAGAGACTCAATATGTTCTAATCTCAATCTAAACTCAACTCAAGTCAGAATAATGGAATATTTTGTTTCATAGGACTTGAACAATCAATTCACACATCACTTGACTAGGCTTATTCAACTCAACTCAACCCAAGTATTATAGAATTAGAGACTCAATATGTTCTAAACTCAATCTCAACTAATCACCACAAGGGATAATTATTCCTCACACAACCCTAGTCCAAGTATGTTTCAACCAACTCAAATGTTTCCAATAATGCTCAATTACAAATCTCACATAACAATGATACTCATGTTCTTTTCTAAATCAAGTTCTTTCACAACCAATGGGCTTCAACAACTATGCTTATAAAACATGGTTTAAAAACAAATCTCAATTCAAAAAACCTTGAAGCATTCAATCACCCACTTTCAAAAAGGAAACCACAAACAATCCTTTTCCCTCCAATGATATTTCAGAAATCAACCACCATAGACAATAAATAGGAGAATGTGCCCATACATTTTATGAAGAGGAAGAAACCCCTTTGGAAAATATGCAACACTCAACACACTTTGAAAAGAATAAAATAACCTTCACTTGAACCCTTTTACAAAAACAAAAATATCTCTTTATGTACATCTTATATCTCCTTTTAAACAAAATAATCAAATATCCCTCAAAATAAGCTTTCTAACAATATATAATATGATATAGTTCTTAAAAGGAAAATCACCAGAAATATTTCCTTTTGACAACATGCACCACAAACCTTATCTCTCCTAGGGCAACCTTAGAAAAATAAAATATTTGGAAAAATTAATAACTTGCCTTTAACCTCAATTGGATTCGATCCCCTATCGATGCCCCTACACCACTCAAAATATGGTGCCAACAACCACATGAGCCAACCACTCACATAGAAACCAAGAGTGCAAGACCTCCTTCTTGCTTCCTCTGAACTTGCCCTCAAAAACCACGTGCGCAAAAGGTTCTTCCTTTTTACCTTGCAAAAACCAACATCGATGGTATTTGAACTTCAGATCTACTGGTGCTTAAACACCTTACACACCTTCCTCTTACCGCTAGGCCACAAGCACCTATGGTGATAGGTAAGGAACCTCCCTTACCTTTGTTCCCTCTTCTCTTCACTGGTTTTCGAATGAATACGACACTTCTAATTCCTTAGCGCTTCGAACAAATTATCTTCATCGAGGACTTAGAGAAAATAAAAAGTTTAGTGGCATATTTATATATGCCCACTTTTTTATTTTGACGTCGGTTATGACTTAATAATATTTGCCTCCTCCTTTTTGACATTGGTAATATTAAAATATTAATTTTAATTTTAATTTTAAAATTAAATTTTAAATGATTAAAATTTAAACTTAAATATTTAAAATTAATTATCTCCTCACTGAGGCACCTTTTTTGATGAAACAAAAATCCAACTTGGATTTTAAGAAAACACCATTTTAAATATGCCATTCATGGTTTTAAATAAAACCTTTTATTTTGCCTACCTTGGTTTTCACAAAAACCCTGTAAATAGCCATGCTTTCCAAAATATCATAAATGCTTATTTAAGAAATATTTTGGCCACCAAAACTCAATGTGATCCATGTGACATCAATGATACATGTGACATCAATGAAAATATAAAATACATCAAATTACCTCAAATTTCCAACAATATCTCCCTTTGTCATTGATGTCAACACCTCTAATGCAAATCACCACAGTCACTGCAAAAACCAACTTTGAGAATCAAAGTTGCTCCCCCTGACTCAATACTCTCTATGGAGGATACTCCCCCTAACTCAATACTCTCTTTGGAGGCTTCTCTCCCTAACTCAATGCTCTCCCCATTACTCAAATCTCTCCCCCTTTGACATCAATGGCAAAAGGGACACCTATGGGGCTAAAATATATGACTCTTAATCTTAGTCCCCTCACCCCATTCTCTCTTAAGGTGATTAATTTTGGGGTGGGAGTAATTTTACTCCCATATCGCTTTGTTTCTTTTCTCTATCAACTTCCTTCCATATTTTTCTGATATCCTTCTCTTGATGAATTACTTGATCTTCTTGTCTAGAACCTTTTTGACCTTCTTGCCTTGAACCTATTTGGAATTGAGTCCTACACGATTTTGCAATATGCCCAAAGTTATTGTAATTGAAACACTTGATATTGTAGCCTTTGGATGGTGCCCATGTATTGAATTCATTCTTAAAATAATTTCCATTTCCATTCCTTTCCTGAACCCTGTATTGTGAAGCTCTGTTTTCATGACCATTATGAATTCTGATTTGTGTAGCTCTAAAAACAAAACCATGTTGCTCATTTCCTTTGCACTGAATATATTTATGACCAATCCTGTTACATGAGAAGCAATGTACCTAAAAAACATACCTTCTTCCTTTGAAGTTTCTTCTAGAAAAATCAAACTTATTTGATCCATAGACCCTGTAGTATATAGCCCTGTGTCCAAATCCATTACAAGAAAAATAATGTCCTTGAAAAGCCCTTTGTTCATGCCTTGGTTCTTCATATATTTATTGTCCATTATCCTTATGATCATTTTAAACCTGTTCATTGCATCCTTGAACCTTATTTATAATATCTAAAACTTCTTCCTTAGTTTCTTCCTTTATTTTCTTTTTAATAATTTATTTTCCTTTTGAACTTGATTCACCTATCTCAAAAAAAGAACCAAACAAAATATTTGGAGCCATAGGAACTTTGGAAATTTCCTCACAAATCTTAGGTTCTTCCTTGCTTTCATATTTTAAAACTTCCTTTCCTTTTGAGTATGACTTTTATTGGAAGTAAGATACAACCTTAAAATAAGTTTCCACTCCTTTTTGAACCTTTTAATCTAATGTATCATGTCTTTCCGTGGTTACCCTTAGTTATTCATTCATCCTTTCTTCTATCATTTTTGCATTTTGAAGCTCTTCTCTAAGATTACTGATTGTTTGAATTAGTTCTATGATTTTGACATCTATTCAAATCTTGTTTTCAAGATTCCTGTATTCTTCTTTTAGCCTTTTGATTTTTGATTTTTGTTTACTTGGCTCATCCTCTTCCTTTTGTATTACCGAAAGTGAGACTTCTTTGTTTTGACTATTATTGAGACCATTATAGTCTTCTATAGCAAACAAAATCTCAAGATTTATTTGACCATGCTTGTTTCCTTGATGTGTCATCTCATTTTAACTATCACTGAAACCATTGCAATATCCTAATATGTGATCTCTTTGACCACACACAAAGCACTATTCCCTTTCACCTTCTATTCCTAGAAATAAATGTTCTTCCTTTTCGTCATATGATTTGTCTCTATGACTATTATTTGATCTATTACTTGCTTCTACAATATAGTAAGATTTCTTTACCTTGCAAAAAATTTTATTCTTCTCATACTCGTTTTGCTTGAATTTGTCATCTTTGTCATGCTTATGCTTTCCATATTCTTTTCTTCTGTGATCCTGTTTTTCATCATAAATATTTTTTTCATGTGGACACTTGTATGCATAATGACCAAGATCACCACACTTATAGCATCTGACTTTCCTTATATCCCTGAAATAACTTGAGTCCTTATTCCTTTTAAGGAAGTTAGCTTCCTCATCATTATCTAAAACTCTATCCATATCTAAAAATTTCCCTTTCTCTTTTTATGAAGCCTTGAATGCAATCTCTTTTATTGAAACCTAATGTTTACTTACCCTCATCTCATAAGCTATGAGAGTACCTTGTAATTATTCCATTGTTAACTTGTTGATATCCATTGTCTCTTCTATTTTTGAAACCTTAGAATCATATTTCATGGGAAGTGATCTCAAAACATTTTGAGTAACTTCTGATTCTTTCATCTCAAAACATAGGCCTCTCATGGTGTTAGTAATCTCATCAAATTGAAGTAAGATCTTTGCAATATCTTTAGAATCTTCCATTTTCAATTCCTCAAATATTTTTCTATGATTTTGTAGTTTTGCCAAATTTACCTTGGAATATCCTTCATAAATATTCTGCAACTTCATCTGCATTTCAGTAGCTGAAGTACATACCATGAATTTTGCAAAATCTGTCTCACGAAGCCCACTCAAAATACAATTAATTGCTCTTGCATTGTGTAGATTAAAAATACACGCCAAACAAAAATAAATAAAATCACAATGACAGAGTACATAATAGTTGCACAAAACAAACGATTTCTATTAATCGATGGAGTTTAAAAACTCCTTTTTGAATACAACTGGGCCTGTAACCCTTTATTTGTGATACACAATTACAAGTTATGCTAGGGTTCTCCGAAACCCTAGCTGGCACAAATGGTGGTGCTTCCGAAGAATGTATCTTCAATCCCAACAGAGTGAGTGGGCTTTGTTGTATCCCTTGCTTGGACCACTCCGACTTAATTAGCTGCCATCAATAAACCAGATCTGCTATCAAAAACCTGCACACATTAACACTATCAAGGAGTTAGAAATTAATAAGAGGGCTCCACTGTGTGAGCCCTTGAAAATAATCTAAAACCCTAGAAAAATAGAATTCAAGAATTCAACCACAGATCAATAAAAGAAAAGAAGTTACTTACTTTAAACTAATTTATACCTGTTCTCTGTTAACGCAGCTAGACCAGGTGACACCTGGAAGTAATGTGGTTGTCAAATCGGCTACGGAAGGTGCCCTGGTGCACTCGCTGAACGCCCGCGTGCTTATGGATTAAGGTTTCAGACGTCGGTCTGAGTCTGTGGCTGTGGGTAAACGCCCGCGGGCACTTGGTAAACGCCCGTGGGCACTTGGTAAACGCCCGTGGGCACTTGGTAAAGGGGTAAACACCCGTGGGCACTTGCGACAAGAATGGGAGATTCTATAGAATGCTGCAGAAGGAATGGCGATGAAAGCGGCGACGAAAGCGACAAAAAAGGACGGCGATAGATGCGGCGAAAAGGTAGCAGAAGAGAGATAGAGGAGATAGCAGTAGAAGAATTAGAATCAGAGATAGCGCATAGGAGATAGGGTTTGAGCCATCAAGGTGGCTCTATTTATAATCCACTCTTAGGGCACACTTTAGGGTTTTAACGACACTTTGAATGTGTGGCTAAGATTAAAGTGGATCTAAGGGTAGAGAATAAATTTAGGTTGTGAAATGGATTAAGATGGATGGACGGATGAGATTAAATGAAGGATGGACGACTCAGATTAAATCAATTAAAATATTATTTAAATATATATATTAAAATATTAAAAAATATATATATATATATATATATAAATATTAATTTAAATAAATTTGGGGATGAAAAATGGCGGGAAAGGTGAAATTGGGCCAAATAATGGCGGGAAAGATGGATGATTGACATGTGGCTGACAGGAAGGTATAGATGACTTGCAAGTGGCTGGATTTTGGTGTCTACAGATGCCCCTTTTTGAGCTGCTTTGTGTGAAGACACAATGCAGCACAAAAACTTAGGACACCTGAAAAGCTGGATCAGACACAACTCTCTCTCAAGACTAAAGCACAACTTTGAAGACCAAAGAATAAAAGAATATTTAAAATTTATCAGCTTACCCCCTCAATTGGTGAGCGAGAATGGTTCTCACGAGCCAATTGGAAGAAATTCAGAAGAAAATGAACCGTTTTTGCCCCAACGGTGAAAAAGGGGTTTGTGTATGAACCATCTGTTTATGTCCCAACAAAAAAGGGGTTGGTGTACAAACCAGAAAATAATATGATTGAAGACGATATGAGTGATGTGAAAGATGAACCGTTTTCTGCCCCAACGGTTAGAAAGGGATTTTTGCCAAATTTTAAATTCCATGATCATGTAAGATGAATTCTACTATTAGGAAAGTTAAAAATTGATAACGGATGCCCCAACTCCTGTGGGTGAATCAATACTGTTGATGAAATTGCCTTATTGGCGCCATTGATATGCAGAGATGCAATATGAAAGAGTCCAAAACTTCAAAGATGCTCCTAGTGACTGTATGGATAATTCCTTGGGTCGGAACCAATCAACCTAGGTAGCCTTAATCTCTAGCAAGACTCAAAATAATGATGATATTGAAGATTGTCCACGTTTAAGGCCCCATGAACTAGGCCATCAATGACAACTGTTGAGCAAATTAATCTTGGTATGAGGTCACTTGAAAAGTAGGATACCCAATGTTGATTTCCAATTTTCAAACAGTGAAATAATTGATGATGATAAATGGTAAGTGTCCTTATGGTGGTTTAATCCTCTTATCGAATTGCATGGATGCAAATCGTCGCAATCGCCAAGGTGATAGAATATACCACTAGATACGAGGTTTACGTTAATTTAATTTGGCAAAAATATGCATGATGAAAGAAGAATGAATGAAATTGACGATAGAAGAATTGATGAATGTTGTTAATTTTGTGAAGGTTTTGAATGTTTTTAACCCAATTTGTAAATCAATGATGAATGATGCGCTTTTTGAGAAAAATGACAAAATTTGTTTCCAAAACTGTTGTAACCTTCACAAAATGTTTTATTATGATAAGAAGAATGAATGGATGCAATTTAATGAAATTTGGAGGAGGTAAGCTTCAATTTTGTAAGTTTTGTTCTTTTATTCAATACTGACACCAAACGCCGGTATGCATTTGGAGGTGGCAGAAATGCCCGTCGGTGTTTGAATGCATCATGAAACACCCCACTACATCTGAATGCACCATGAAATGCCCCACTACATTTCAGGGCACCAAAACCAGCTATTTAAACAGTTTCAGTGAGAATTTTGCTCATTTGTGCGTTCGAGCTTGAGAGAAGTGCGTCTGAGGGAGTGGAATGAAGTGAAGTGAAGTGAAAGGTTGTGTGGGAGAGTGAAGCACGCGGGAGCTATGGCGAAGATGGGAGCGGACGCGCCAGTGTAGCCAGCTGAGGTATTTTTTTATTTAAGCAAGTACTTTTATTTGTTTTTTTTTTGGAAAAAAATTTGTAACCAATTTTTGTTTTGTTGTTTTGTAGCTTAGGGTGTTAGAGGCACGACACCGATTCTCCCCTATCATTTTGGGGATGAGGAGGTCATTGTCCCAGGCAGACTAGGAGATATTGGAGGCAGTAGGGCTAGCGGAGGCAGCCCGGTTGGAGGTAGTTCGGGCAGATGAGGGGTACCTCTCGGCTTTGGTCGAGAGGTGGGATCCAGATCGGGGGACGTTCCAGCTCCCGACTGGAGAGATGACGGTGATGCTTGAGGATGTATACCGCATCATCAAGGTGCCCGTGGAGGGGGCATGGGTGGAGTTTGGACGAGATAGGGCCACGAAGATGGCCAAGTTGTTTGGGGATGACTGGAGGGAGATCCGGACGGAGAGCGGGGGGATCCCATACTTGGCCATGTATACGGCCAAGGAGTTGGTAGCGGTGGAGGCTCTGATGATGTTCGTATTGGCCAACATTATGGCCTCGAACAGCACCGGGTGTAGGTTTCCATGGAACCTGATGGGTGTAGTGAGTGAGATGCTCACTAATAGGGTAGTGTATGCCTGGGCGCCCGCTTTATTGGTGTAGGTGTACCGGGCGTTGTATGAGGTTCGAAGACGGGGTCAAAAGGGCCTAGGCTACAGTTTGGTTCTCTAGTGCTGGGGCTGGGAGCACTTCAGAGTGGCCCGACCGGAGGGGTTGCCATGTGCTTACTAGGACATGAGCCAGGATTATGGTAGGAGATGGCCAGTGGCGGAGGAGAGACAGCCGAGCCACCCCATGAGATTGGGGCAATGGTATAGGAGTTTATGGGCAGACTTGACAGATGCCCAAGTCATTTGGAGGCCCTGGCGGGAGGCGAGGTGGATCGGTGATGGAGAGAATCTGAGACGGGTGCGATAGGCTAGATGGGTAGTGGGTCGGGGCCATAGTGAGGCAGAGTACATACAGATGTCTCGAGTGCTCTGCCAGGTCGGATTGAGATAGGATGTCCCCGGTGAGCCAGTGCGCTACCGGAGGCACAGATCAGAGGGGGATTTGTCGTGTGCCGAGCCATGGAGGGAGGCGATAGAGGATGATGAGGACATGGAGATCCTCAATGTGGACGACATCGGGGTAACAGCTGAGTATGCAGCATGGATGGCCGTAAAGTCGAGGTGGGAGCCACCATTGGTGGCTGTTGGAGCTGGAGAGGATGAGGGAACCGTAGAGGTTCCCAAGCGCAGGGAGGGTCCCTGCATTCGATCTGACAGTCGAAGGTGAAAGGGGAAGATGGCGCGGTAGGCACCGAGGAGTGGAGATGACGAGGAGGATGATGGTGAGGGCCTAGGAGAGGCCACAAGAGAGACTAGGGAGGTACCCCCTAGCGAGCACGAGGATGATCTGGCATAGCTACAGTAGCAGAGAGAAGAGCGCGATGCTATGCTAGCTATCCGGGATGAGAGGATAGCTCGACTGGAGCAACAGGCTACAGAACGGGAAGCCCTGTTAGCTACTCAGAAGGAGAGGATGGCCCAGCTACAGGCGAACTTGGATGGAGCGACTAGGGTGCCCCAGGATGACAGGGTGACGAGACTCCAGGCAGAGCTAGCAGAGCGAGAGCGACGACATGGGATAGACATATCTAGACTTAGGTCTAGGACTCATTATATTGAGGATCTGGAGGACACATTGTTTAGGCATCACATTGTGTTGCCTGATCCTCCATCCTCCTCTGTCTCTAGGCGTAGTGAGTCTAGGCACACCACTAGGTCTAGGGCTCCTACTAGGTCACAGGGATCCTCTTTTGATGGTTAGCTTAGTGCTTAGATGCACTCTTTATGAGCCTTGGTGCTCTATCGTATATTGTAGCCTGTTGGCATTCATTGTATAGTTTGACTTTTATACACATATATACATGGCTTTTATTTTTAGTGTTTTACTTTCTTTTGTGTGAATGCCTATGTTTTTGTGATGCATGTTTTTATATGTTTTAATGTTTTTGATGCATATGTGATGGAATGGTATGCAAAATTATAGATGATTAATGCGAGACTAAGTAAATGAAATATGCACTAAGAAGCACTCATATTTTTAGATAGTTAGATTTAGCCAACTGTTATCATAATTGTTTAATCAGGGGCACCGAACTTGGTAGCTTGTGAATGAATGACGTATGGAATGACATGAATATGGAAGAAGATATGGAGGTTGATATGGAAGAAAATATGGAGGAATACTGTTTTACAAAGACTCAAACATGCTAGTGGTATCAAAAAAACTTACTAATACTGCCTAATTCAACTAGGACCAAATGTGTGTGCATGTGAGTTCATTAACCAAATCAGAAGCATGGTAGTGACTCTAGGCAATCAAAAACCTGTGTGTGTGCAAGTGTGTTCATTAACCTCATCTTACATAAATTAGGTAACCCTGTTATGGAAAATACCCCGAAGCTAGTTTGTCTGTATGAGCATTCAGAGGTCTCTTTTTTAGGAGAGACATGTAGCCACGCAATGAGTATACTCCACTGCCAGTCAAGCGTCTATAGCCCCGATGAAGGTTAACTCCATAGTCCATGTTGTTTTTGACCTTTGTAAGCTTTGGGGATGACTACCTATCCGTCTGACTGGACAAGTAGTATGATCCTTACAACTTATTTGGGATCAGTGGTGTGTGAAAAATGTTCATCTCCTTAGAGCTTTGGGGAATCGGATTCTCAACCGAAGTATGATGAGAATTTTACCCTATCCTTACTACTCTATTTATATTTATATTTTGTAATTGCTTGTGATAGTGATAAGAACCACTGTTTTATGGACTATGTTTGCATGATAGGAGAAATGAGAATTACCCTGTTCACTTCGAGGCACAACCCAAGGATGGTGTTATCTCTCTTTGACACAAGATGTTTTTAAGATGTGAAAATGTGATAGGTTCAAGACCGCTTTTGAAATCGTTTCCCAATACTCAAGATTTTATTTAGTGTAATTTGTGATATGGCCCTAGAGAACTTTGACATGCATTTCGAAGTTTGCTTAAAACACTAGAAATGGCTGAGTGACTGAAAAATTTTTGGCAATGTAAATATGTGCAAATGGAAAATGGATGTACGAATGACAATTCGATTTGATGGATTTTGTGAAGGTGCCCCTGATTAAGGCAACATGACTTTTTCTTGACCAAATTTTATATCCAAAAGATAGAATGGTCTCTAACAGGATATGCAACTATGGCTGGAAATGAAATGTTATGGTTTTCAATGAGATGTATGCACATGAAATGCAATGTTTTTGAATGAGATGTATGCAACTAACAATGAAATGCAAATTCTTTTTATTTTATTTGTTTTTTTTTTACAAGCCATGTATATATGTACATATAAAATTCAAACTATGCGTAGAATGCTCTCAAGTGTATAAAATTAAGTGGTTCGGGTTCTTCCTCTCCCTCTAAACTGGCAAGTCTATAAGTTCCATTACCCACTCTTTCAATGACCATATATGGACCTAACCAATTAGCCATGAATTTATCTCAAAGATGCGGCAATGCATTGGTGTTTTGTTGATTCTCTTTAAGGACAAGATCTCCTACTTGAAATTCTCTTAGATGAACTTTGGAATTGTAAACACGTTTCAATCGGTCTTGATAAACTCGCAAATGCTCTAAAGCATTGATTCGTTTTTCATCTATGAGTGTGAGTTGATCAAGACGTGCTTGTCTAGCAGTATCATCATCGATAAATTCTTGCAAAGAAATTCGCAAGGAAGGGATCTCGAGCTCAAGAGGCAGGATTGCTTCAGCTCCATAGACCAAAGAAAATGGCGTTGCCCCAATGGGAGTTCTGATGATTGTTCTGTAAGCCCATAATGCCAAGGGGATTTGTGTATGCCAATATTTATGATTTTCTTTAACAAGTTTCTTAAGAATAGCAATTATGGTCTTATTGGAAGCTTCAGCTTGTCCATTGGCTTGTGGGTAGTAAGGAGTTGAGAAACTATGTTGGATATTATACTTTTCACAAAGAGCTCGAACATCCTTATTCTTAAAAGACTTGTCGTTATCAGAAATGATTTTAGAGAGAATACCAAAACGACAAATGATATGGTGAAGTATAAACTCCACAATTCTAGGACCTGTCGTACTAGTTAGAGGAATAGCTTCAACCCACTTTGTGAAGTATTCAGTGGTTGTAATGATGAAAGTATGCTATCTTGAAGAGGCAGGTGAAATCTTGCCAATTAAATCGAGACCCCATTGTGAGAAGGGCCAAAGGCTTTGGATGGGCTGTAAAGCTTGTGATGGTATATGGGTTAAATTAGCGTGTTCTTGACACTTTTTACATTGTTTAACATACTTATAACAATATTGTTCCATAGTGGGCCAATAATACGCCAAACAAAAATAAATAAAATCACAATGACAGAGTACAGAATAGTTGCACAAAACAAACGATTTCTATTAATCGATGGAGTTTAAAAACTCCTTTTTGAATACAACTAGGCCTGTAACCCTTTATTTGTGATACACAGTTACAAGTTATGCTAGGGTTCTCCGAAACCCTAGCTGGCACAAATGGTGGTGCTTCCGAAGAATGTATCTTCAATCCCAACAGAGTGAGTGGGCTTTGTTGTATCCCTTGCTTGGACCACTCCAGCTTAATCAGCTGCCATCAATAAACCGGATCTGCTGTCAAAAACCTACACACATTAACACTATCAAGGAGTTAGAAATTAATAAGAGGGCTCCACTGTGTGAGCCCTCAGAAATAATCTAAAACCCTAGAAAAATAGAATTCAGGAATTCAACAACAGATCAATAAAAGAAAAGAAGTTACTTGCTTTAAACTAATTTATACCTGTTCTCTGTTAACGCAGCTAGACCAAGCGACACCTGGAAGTAATGTGGCTGTCAAATCGGCTATGAAAGGTGCCCTGGTGCACTCGTTGAACGCCCGCGTGCTTCTGGATTAAGGTTTCAGATGCCGGTCTGAGTCTGTGGCTATGGGTAAACGCCCGCGGGCACTTGGTAAACACCCGTGGGCACTTGGTAAACACCCGTGGGCACTTGGTAAATGCCCGTGGGAACTTGGTAAAGGGGTAAACGCCCACGAGCACTTGCGACAGGAATGGGAGATTCTACAGAATGCTACAGAAGGAATGGCGGCAAAAGCGGCGACGAAAGCGATGAAAAAGGATGACGATAGATGCGGTAAAAAGGTAGCAGAAGAGAGATAGAGGAGATAGCAGTAGAAGAATTAGAATCAGAGATAGCGCATAGGAGATAGGGTTTGAGCCATCAAGGTGGCTCTATTTATAATCCACTCTTAGGGCACACTTTAGGGTTTTAACGACACTTTGAACGTGTGGCTAAGATTAAAGTGGATCTAAGGGTAGAGAATAAATTTAGGTTGTGAAATGGATTAAGATGGATGGACGGATGAGATTAAATGAAGGATGGATGGCTCAGATTAAATCACTTAAACTATTATTTAAATATATATATTAAAATATTAAAATATTAAAAAATATATATATAAATATTAATTTAAATAAATTTGGGGATGAAAAATGGCGAGAAAGGTGAAATTGGGCCAAATAATGGCGGGAAAGATGGATGATTGACATGTGGCTGACAGGAAGGTATAAATGACTTGCAAGTGGCTGGATTTTGGTGTCTACACATTGATCTCAACCAATTTCATGATAGTATTATCTGCCTCAGGATCACCTTCAACCTTATACTCTTTTTCAACCATTTACCATACCTCATATCCTTGTGATATCAAGTAGTTCTTCATTCTCATGCTCCAAAAAACATAATTTTTACCATCAAATAATGGAGCCTTATTTGTAGATGATCCATTCTGTGAAGCCACTTGTGTTCTTATAGAATCTGCCCTCAAGCTATTATCTTTTCGAAGGAACCAGACTTTGATACCAATTGAAGAACACAAGCTTATATTGAGAGGGGGTTGAACAGTATAAGACCACTTGCCAAATAAATATCAATTAATGTCCTTAATTGCAATAAAAAAATATAGCAATGTGCATTAATAACTCAGATAATAGTAGTAAGAAAGAGCACAAGTCACCACACACAATTGATACACAAGATTTAACGTGGTTCCCCCAATGTGGGGTACTCCACAAGCTGATATCCTTATAATATTTCACACCGAAATATCCAATACAATGATTTATTTGATCTGCTCAAAGCTAAGCAATAAAAAGTTCACATAGAACTTATCCAAATCTGAATAACAAGCTCCCACATAACTTGTCCAAAGCTGAATAACAAGCTCACACAGAACTTGTCCAAACCAAAATAACAAGCTCACACAAAACTTGTCCAAAGCTGAATAACAAGATCACACAAAACATGTCTAAATCTGAATAACAAGCTCACACAGAACTTGTCAAAAACTGAATAACAAGCTCACCTAGAACTTGTCCAAATATGCTCTTGCAAGCTCACCAAGAACTTGCCCAAAACTGCTCCAACAAGCTCACCAAGAACTTGTCCAAATATTCTCTAGCAAGCTCACCAAGAACTTTTCCAAAACTACTCCAACAAGATCACTAGGAACTTGTCCAAATATACTCTAGCAAGCTCACCAAGAACTTACCCAAAACTTTACCAAATTTGTCCATAAATCTACCCACAAATCTTTCCCAAAACTATCCACAAAGCTTTCTCAAAACTGTCCCAAAAACTATCCACAAATCTTTCCCAAAACTATCCACAAATCTGCCCACAAATCTATCAAGGCAAATCTCAAAGATGAACTCAACAATGAATGACAATGTACTCTTAAATGGATGACAACAATTATCCACAATGATCTCAACTCAATAAACTCATAGAAGCATAAAGAGAATTGCTAGAGAATCGATATGTTCTAGGCTCAATATCAACTCAACTCAAATCAACTCATAGAAGCATAAATATAATTGTTAGAGACTCAATATGTTCTAATCTCAATCTCAACACGACTCAAATTAGAATAATGGAATAGTTTCTTTCATAGGACTTGAAAAATCAATTCACACATCACTTGACTAGGCTTATTCAACTCAACTCAACCCAAGTCTTATAGAACCATAAAGAGAATTGTTAGAGACTAAATATTTCCTAAAATCAATCTCAACTAATCACCACAAAGTATAATTATTCCTCACACAACCGTATTCCAAGTATGTATCAACCAACTCAAATGTTTCCAAAAATGCTCAATTACAAATCTTACATAACAATGATACTCATGTTCTTTTCTAACTCAAGTTATTTTACAACCAATGGGCTTCTACAACTATGCTTATAAAACAAGTTTTAAACACAACTCTCAATTCAGAAAACCTTGAAGCATTCAATCAACCACTTTCGAAAAGGAAAACACAAACAATCATTTTCCCTCCAATGATATTTCAGAAATCAACCACCATAGATAATAAATAGGAGAATGTGCCCATACCTTTTATGAAAATTAAGAAACCCCTTTGGAAAATCTGCCACACTCAACACACTTTGAAAAGAACAAAACAACCTTCACTTGAACGCTTTTATAAAAACATAAATATTTATTTATGTACACCATATTTCTCCTTATAAACAAAATAATCAAATAGCCATCGAAATAAGATTTCCAACGATATATAATATTATATAATTATTAAAAGGAAAATCACGAGAAATATTTCCTTTTCACAACATGCACCACAAACCTTATCTCTCCTAGGGCAACCTTAGAAAAATAAAATATTTGAAAAAATTAATAACTTGCATTTAACCTCAGTGGGATTTGATCCCCTGTCGCTGCCCCTGCACCACTCAAGCTGGGGTGCCAAAAATGACGTGTGCCAACCGCTCACATAGAAACCAAGAGTGCAAGATCTCCTTCTTTCTTCCTCCAAACTTACCCTCAAAAACCACATGCGCAAAAGGTTCTCCTTTTTTACCTTGCAAAAACTAGCACCGATGGGATTCAAACTTCAAATCTGCTGGTGCTTAAACACATTACATGCCTTCCTCTTGCCACTAGGCCATAAAAACCTATGGTGATAGGTAAGGAACCTCCCTTACCTTTGTTCCTTCTTCTCTTCGTTGGTTTTTGAATGAATACGACACTTCTGCTTCGTTAGCGCTTCGAACGGATTATCTTCATCGAGAACTTAGAGAAAATAAAAGGTTTAGTGGCATATTTATATATGCCCACCTTTTTTTTTTTGACGTCGGCTATGACTTAATATTATTTGCCTCCTTTTTGACGTCGACAATATTAAAATATTAATTTTAATTTTAATTTGAAATTATTAAAATTTAAATTTAAATATTTAAAATTAATTATCTCCTTCACCGAGGCACCTTTTTTGATGAAACAAAAATCCAACCTGGTGTTTAAGAAAAACCCATTTCAAATATGCCATCCATGGTTTTAAATAAAACCTTTTATTTTGATTGCCTTGGTTTTTACAAAAATCCTGTAAATAGCCATGCTTTCCAAAATATCATAAATGCTTATTTATGAAATATTTTGGCCACAAAAACTCAATGTGATCCATGTGACATCAATGACAACATAAAATACCTCAAATTACCTCAAATTTCCAACATCTACAAATACTCCTTTTTGCATCGCGTTGCATGAAATACAATGCGATGCAAAAATACAAGATACCTGGTTTGGCATGATGAAGAAGCAACTTTATTTCATTGGAACACAAAGATGAACTTGAGGACACAAGAATTTGTATGTGTAGCTTACCCCATCAATTGGTGAATGAGTGAAGAACGAGACTCATGAGCCAATTGATATAATTATATGGTGAAAAATATAATTGAATGGTGTAAGTGCAAATGTATGGTGTAAATGTGAGTGAATGATGTAAATGCAGATGATATGAATGATGTAAATGGATACCATTTTTACCCCAATGGAGAAAGGGGATTTTTCCAAGTGTAGATGCCATGATCATGTAAGATGTATCCCACTGTGGGAAATCAAAATCAAACGTGTACCCCAATTTTGAGGTGATTCCATGCTATTGAAGAAAGTCCCTTTTGTCATCATTGAAATGCAAAGATGTAGAAAAAAAGAAAAATAGTCTATCCTTGGGACCACTCATGATTGTAGCTAATTCCCACACAAAATTCCTAAACGGTTGCTCAATCACTTTACCCGACCTGTATCCTCGGAGACTGGTGTAATTACAAAGGAAATGATGAAAGTTATCCATGTTGGGAACCCCATGGAAAAAGGGCATCAATGATAGTTTTTGAGCAAATTGGTCTTGACATAGTCTCACTCAAAATATGAGGGACCCAAAAGTAATTTTTTCAAACAAGGAGATATTGGACGGTGAAGATCGCCAAGTGTCATTATGGTGATTTACCCATATTATTGAATTGCATGGAAAACCAATCACTGCAATCGCCAAGGAGATAGAATAGACCACTAGATATGAGGTTCAATTGAAATTGTAGGTGAACTTGGCAAATGTTGAATGCAATTGTTGATGGATTTGATGGTGTTGAAATGTAAATGTTGAATGAAGGTGTAATGATGAATGAAATGGATGATGTTAAATGCAGATGATATGAATGATGTAAATTTATTTTTGTAAAATGCAAGTGGTTGATTTTGTTTTTACCCCAACAGATGAAGGGGTTTTTGACATGGGAAATATAATGACTATGAAAAGTGCAATGATTGATTATGTTTTTGCCCCAACAAATGGAGGGTTTTTTGACGTGTATGATTGATTCTATTTTTTTCCTAACAGAAAAGGGGTTTGTAAGAATGCAAGTGATTGAGTCTATTTTTGCCCCAACATGGAAGGGGTTTGTGAAAATGTAAGTGATTGAGTCTATTTTTACCCCAACAGAGAAGGGGTTTGTGAAAATGTAAGTGATTGAGTCTATTTTTACCCCAATAGAGAAGGGGTTTATGAAAATATAAGTGATTGAGTCTATTTTTTCCCCAAAAGATAAGGGGTTTATGAAAATGTAAGTGTCGTTATGGTGATATACCCATCCTACCAAATTGTATGGATAACTAGTCGCTGTAATCGCCATGTGACTAGGATAAACCACTAAATACAAGGTTCACTTGTACTTTCGAATGTACTTGGAAAATATTGAATGAAGGTGTAATGATGAATGAAATTTATGATGTTGAATGTTGGTGTATGGATAATGCAAGGAATGAATATGTTTTTACCCCAACAGATGAAGGGGTTTTTGACATGATAAAATGCAATGATTGTGAAAAGTGCAATGATTAATTTTGTTTTTGCCCCAACAAAAAAGGGGTTTGTAAAAATGCAAGTGATTGAGTCTATTTTTCCCCAATAGAAAAAGGGGTTTTGTGAAAATGTAAGTGTCCTTATGGTGATCTATCCATCCTATCAAATTGCATGGATAACCAATGGCTACAATCGCAAGGTGATTAGGATAAACCACTAAATACAAGGTTCACTTGTACTTGCTAATGCACTTGGAAAATGTTGAATAAAGGTGTAATGATGAATGAAATTGATGATGTTGAATATTGGTGTATGGATAATGCAATGAATGATTCTATTTTTATCCCAATAGATGAAGGGGTTTTTGAAAATGTAGATGATTGATTCTATTTTTTCTCCAAAAAAAAAGGGGTTTTTAAAAATGCAAGTGATTAAATCTGTTTGGGCCCCAATAAAGAAGGGTTTGTGAAAACGTAAGTGATTGAGTCTGTTTTTATTCCAAAATATGAAGGTATTTTGTGAAAGTGTAAGTAATTGAGTATTTTTTTTCCCAGCAAAAAAGGAGTTTGTGAAAATGTAAATGATTGATTTTGTTTTTTCCCTAACAGAAAAGGGGTTTTTGAAAATGCAAGTGATTGAGTCTATTTTTACCCCAACAGAGAAGGGGTTTGTGAAAATGTAAGTGATTGAGTCTATTTTTGCCCCAAAAAATGAAGGGGTTTTGGCAATGTAAATGATTGATTCTATTTTTACCCTAACAGAAAAGGAGTTTGTGAAAATGCAAGTGTTTGAGTTTTTTTTGTCCCAACATATGAAGGGGTTCGTGGATATGCAAGTGATTGAGTCTATTTTTGCCCCAACATATGAAGGTATTTTGTGAAAGTGTAAGTGATAAAGTTTATTTTTTCCTTAACATAATAGGGGTTTAATAAAAATGTAAATGATCGATTTTGTTTTTGCCCCAACAAAAAAGTTTTTTTTTTTTGAAAATGCAAGTGATTGATTCTATTTTTGCCCCAACAAATGAAGGTATTTTGTGAAAATGCAAATTATTGAGTCTATTTTTACCCCAAAATATGAAGGGGTTTGTGGATATGCAAGTGATTGAGTCTATTTTTCCCAAATATATGAAGGTATTTTGTGAAAGTGTAAGTGATTGAGTCTGTTTTTGCCCTAATAGAAAAGGGGTTTGTTACAAATGATTGAGTCTATTTTTGCCCCAACAAATGAAGGGGTTTTTGACTTGTTGATGATTTAATATGATTGTTCACAAAGGAGTTTGGTTCCTTTGGAGCCTTTTGAATTGAAATGTGACCAAAGGGGTTAGGCCCTTTGGAGATTTTTGACTTTGATGTGTGTTTGCAAGGCAAAGGGCTCAACCTTTGAAAAAATGACACAACCTTTTGAACCTAGAAATTGAATGGTTAATGATGTGAATGTGATTGAGTGATTGAATTGTTTTTTGAATTTGTGGGGAAGGTGTGATACCTTGAGTGTCCCAAGTTGTGTTGTTGTATAGAAATTTATAGCAATATTTTCATATGCAAATTATATATATACATGGATTTTACTTTTGGTGTTATGATTTTGTGTGGATGTTTTTGTGTGAATGCATGTGTATATGTGTGATGGATGATAATGAAATGATAATGTGTATGAATGCAAATGAATTAATGTTCTAATGATCATTCGTAGTTTATATTTTACTTGACCATGTTATAGCATTGTTGTTTAATCAGGGGAACCAAAATGGTGGAGTTTGAAATGAAAGACTCATGTAATGATATGGATGTTGATATGGAAGAAGATATGGATGTCGATATGGAAGAAGATATGGATGTTGATATGGAAGACTAATTATTTTGCAAAGACTCAGATATACTAGTGGTATCAAAAAAACTCACTAAATACTACCTAATTTTATCTAAGACCAAATGTGTGTGCAGTGAATTCATTTACCAAATCATGAGAATGGTAATAATTCGAGGTAATCAAGAACCAATGTGTGTGCAAGTGAGTTCATTAATCCATATTGAGAAAATTGAGATAAAAATTATTATGTAGAAGACCAAGAAGCTAGCTTGTCCTTATGTGCAGTCAAAGGTCTCTTTTAAAAGAGATGTATCACCACGCATGAGCATACTCCACTACCAGTCAAGATTCTATAGCCTCAGTGGAGATTAGCTCCATAGACCAAGAATTTGATCTCTAAGATTTGGGGATTCGGACTACCTAACTATTTGACTGGAAATATAGTTCTATCCTTACAACTTGAGGATATGTGGTGTATGAATTTTAAAATATTTAGAGTTTTGGGATTTTTACCTTACTCTTTATTTTTTTTGGAAATTGTAATAGTAGTGAAAACCATTATTTTTTTATTTTTGGACTATGTGCATAATGGGACAAGCAAGAATTACCCTTTTCATTTCAATGTTCAACCCAATCATGGTGTTATCCCTCTTTGACACAAGATGTTTTTAAGATGTGTGATTATGTTTGGTTCAAGAGTGTTAGTCAATTCCTAGAAATCAAGATTTTGTTAGTGAAAAATGTGACTTGGTTCTACAAAAAACTTGACATGTATTGGAGGTTGCTTAAAACACTAAGAGTGGTTGAGTGACCAAAAACACCTAGGGATTATGGAAATGTTGTTTTGTAAATGACTATTTTATTTTATGACATGGTGCAATGAAATGGACGGTGATTTGAAGGTGCCCTTGATTAAGGTAACAATATTTATTGGATCAATTATTATCTGAACTGAGTAAATGACCCCCTAATATGAAATATAATGTATGAAGATGATGGTGTGAATGTAATGTGTGAAATGCAATTTGTGAAATGTAATATGTGCAATGTAATATGTAAAATATGATGTGTAAAATGCAATGTTGTGGAGTGCAATATGTAAAATGTAATGTGTGAAATGCAATGTGTAAAATGCAATGTTGTGCAATGCAATGTTGTGCAGTGCAATGTTGTGTAGTGCAATGTTCTGTAGTACAATATTGTGTAGTGCAATATGTAAAATGTAATGTGTGAAATGCAATGTTGTGCAGTGCAAAAATATAATGTGTGAAATGCAATGTTGTGTAGTGCAATATGTAAAATGTAATGTTGTGCAGTGCAATATGTAAAATATAATATGTGAAATACAATGTTATGCAGTGTAATGTTGTGCAGTGCAAAAATGTAAAATGTAAAGTGTGAAATGCAATGTTGTGCAGTGCAAAAAAATATAATGTGTAAAATGCAATGTGTGAAATGCAATGTTGTAAAATGTAATGTGTGAAATGCAATTGTTTTTGTGTATTAGCTACATACATATACATATATATAAATCACAATAAGCATGGAATGCTTTCAAGTGTATTATGTTCACTGGCTCGGGTTATTCTACTCCCTCTAGTTTGGTAAGCTTATGCGCTTCTTGAATTTTATGAACTCAACACTAGGAAGCAACATGTATATATGCAAATGCAATACCAATATTTTTGTTTTTTTTTGACCAAAAGGGTTTTTGATTCCTTTGGAGCTTTTTGAGTTGATGTGTGACCAAAGGTGTTAAGTGCCTTTGGAGTCTTTTGAAATTGAAATGTGACCAAAGGTGTTAGGTGCCTTTGGAGATTTTTTTTTTTGAAATTGAAATGTGACCAAAGGAATTTTGATTCCTTTGGAGCTTTTTTTTTGAAAATGAAATGTGACCAAAGGTGTTAGGTTCCTTTAAAGCCTTTTGAATTGTATGTGACCAAAGGAGTTTGGTGCCTTTGGAGTCTTTTGAAATTGAAATGTGACCAAAGGTGTTAGGTGCCTTTGGAGTTTTTTTTTTAAATTGAAATTTGACCAAAGAAATTTTGATTCCTTTGGAGTTTTTTTTTTATGAGGAAGGTGCTATACCTTAAGCATCCCTAATTTATTTGATGATTGATGATGTGAGTGATTGGGAGGATGCGAGTAGGTAATTTACTATTGAGAAGTAGTGTTATGCCTAGGTGGACTATGGTTTTGTTCTAAAATATAGCAAATATTCGAAAAGCTTCCACTTTAGCCATGTCTATGTGGGTGATGTTATGATCTATGGGAGATGATGGCTCAGTTTCTGGTATGGGAATGTTGGTGGCTTTGTGTAATAAATTAGCATTTGAAGTATACACAATGTGTGATGGACCCACAGACAAACCATAATAGTTTTTCTATATCACACTGATAGGGTTAACCACAAAAGTGGTAGGAAAAGATATGGAAAACTCCATGGATGAAGTGTTTTGGCTAGAAAGGATTTGATTCAAAATATTTACTTGGATTCGAGTCGAAACCATAAGCTAATGAGCCAAATGATGGTGGTGAAGTGTGTGAAATATGTAGATAAAAAAAATACAAATGAAGAACACATAGAATCAAACAAGCAAATTAACCCTATGTTTTGCAACAAATTTTGATTTGATTTTTTTTAAATCTCTTTATATATATATATATATATTTATGAGGCTTGTGTGTTGTGAATGTTTTAATCTAAATGATGTAAGGTAAAATCTATGGTTGGATGGAAAATGAGATTCTTCTTGGTGATGAAATCTAGAAAGTTTTCTCATGGGTGTCTACGATTGCTAAGGGAAGATATTGACAGATGGAGATAAAGCCCACTATCACCAAATCTCAAACAATGGTTGGTGATGAAATTCAACTCACTATTTTTTATTGTGATGCGTGCAATGTGTGTGATTCATTTTAATGTCTGTGTTATCTATTGTGTTCATACAATGTTAAAAATAACCTATTTCATAGGTCTAAATTAGAACACAATAATTATAATACTAAGTTACTCAAAAGAACTTATGGTATAGCTCTTAAGACCCACTCTAAATCATCAAGTGATTCCAATAGTGGAGGTTTTGCCTAGTTCTTACCTTGAATCACAAAATGCAGGAGTATACTTATGTGTTATGATCTTGTTCCAACTTAGACAAGTAAAAATGAAAATTCTTAACCCTATTATGCAAATATTTTATGTAATTATAATTTCACATGAAAATAGTATACAAAAATAATGAATGAATATATCAGAAACAACAAAGTTTAAATATAAAAATGTGAATATATGAATGCAAGTATACTCTAAATGCCTAAAATAAAAATGAAATGTGACTGCTTTTAATAGAAACTAATTGATTTTCCTTTTGTTAATTTTACTATAAAAAAGCATAAAAAATGAAGCAAAATTGGGTTAGGGTTTGAAGCAGGCTTACCAGGAAGCCTACGTATGCCTTCCCAACTTTGTAAAATATACCTCAAAGCCACTAAAATGCACTACGACATCTCCTGAATGTTGGAGGGTATCCCTAGTTTTGTGAAAGTCATGCGATCAAATTTTTGAAAACCTATAGAACAAAAAAAAAAATAGAAAGTTAGTGAAAAAGTAAATTAAAATGAAGAACCCTTTGGGAGTCCCATCATGATCATGATTTGTGAATAAAAAATAAGAAACACCAATACACAAGATAAAATGACAATAAGCATAGTAATACACAAAGATTACACAAGATAGATAAACTCTTTTTATTAATGCAAGCGGATATCAAATGATACAATCAATATACCCCAATGTGGGGTTTTTATAATGCCTATGTTGAACAAAATTATAGATACTAGGGTTCTCTGAAACCCTAGTTGAAAGGAATGGCTAGTATATTTATGATTGTCTTCAATCCCAATGAGGTTTTGGGTGGGCTTGTGTATCTTAAAATGGCCACCGTAGCTTCAAAATCTTCTAGAAATATAATCCTTATAACTGCAAAAAACAAACAACAAAAAATATCAGTAATACCTGCAAAGGCTCCATTGCGTGAGATCCTTAGAAGAATAAACATTACTAAACCCTAGATTCTATAGAATACAAGCTATAAACATAACATAAGAATGTAAAATAAATGCACATAAAACTATTTACCTTGTCACTTGATATTTTCTATTTCTACTTTAATCAGTGATGGTTGTGAGGATTTCTAAATGACGTTGGAGGGTTAGGGGACTATAGATTAGTTGCAAAAAATACCTAGAGGTGTTCTATGATGGTAGCAGATGCACTAGGGCATTTTGTGATGGTGGTAGATGCACCAGAGCATTCTATAATGGTGGTAGATGCACCAGGGAATTCTATGATGATAGAAGATGCACAAGGGCATTCAAGGGATAAGGAGAATGTCGTAGAACTAGATCTAGTTCTACATGAGTTATGCATCGATGAACACAAACGAGGCAATGGAAGCGATGGAGGGCAAAAGTAATGACGATATGGATAGGGTATAAAGCCTTGAAGATTTCTCAAGCACCTAGGGGAATAGACCTTCTAAGAATTCTTTGTGAATGTCGATAGAATTCAACCTTAGAAAATTTAGGGACCAAGGGGATTAACGATTAAGCTTAAGAAAATGTTAGGGGTCCGAGCCATCAAAATGACTCCTCTTTTATAATCTTCCCTTGGAAATGTTAGGGTTTCAATGACACAAAATGTATGGCCAATATTAAAACATGAATAAGGGTGGAGATTAAATATGGGTAAGTGGCATGGATTAAGGTGGATGGATGGCTGAGATTAAAATGTGGTAGAGGGCTAGGATTAATTTATAAATACATATATAAATATAATATATAATCTACTAATATCTATTTAAATATTAAATAAATACATATTTATAATGGGTGTGATGAAATCTAAATTGTAACATTGATCTAAAATAGGGTAGATGCTTGAAAAACCCTAGAACGTCTCCACCAATTTTTAGATTATTTTGAGCAACATAGTTCATAGCGCATCCCTATGCATGAACGAGATTTTTTGCAAGCAAATGTACAAGGATTTCATCTGGGTTAAGTGCAATAATCTCCAAAGGTTGGTTTTCGGGGCCTTCAAGCCCTAACGACCAATATTTTTATGGTTTCTAATCAATATTTTAGCAAGAAATGTTACAGGGGATCCAAAATGGGTTAGAAATTTTTCTTGCAATAGATATTCATACTGTGAAATTGAGTAAAAATGACTTCCAATTTGTTGCATAAAAGAAAAGTGAAAATCATACCTTTCCACGATGTCTAGGACATAGATTAAAGAGATCACAAAACAAGTTTCAAGCAATTGATCAAAAAATGGCTTAGATCTCAAGTGAATCTAGTGCTAAGGTGCACCCACAAAATAAATCTACTATGGAAACCCTTTTCAAGGGTAAATATTTTGAAGAATCAATCCCAAAATAAATTTTAGGGATGCCCTTCGTGGTGGACAACCTTAGTCTAATGCTAATATTAATCTTAGGGCTTCACATAAAGTTCTAAGAATGCCTAAGATTGATCCCAAGAAAGCAGAGTTAGGATGTGTTAAAGCAGTTGATGGAACTCCTATTGTTAATCTTGATATGGGTAACATTCAGACTGGCATTGAAGATTTGGAAAAAGAAGACTAATTTATCATTTTGTGGGTTTTTTTTCGAGCCTATCTGCTTTCAAAGACTAGGTTACAAAAATCTAGAAAACTAAAGGTGAGTTACATATCTCTATTTATTCAAATGGTTATTTTCTTGTTTTATTTGCTAATAATGAAGATAGAGAGAAAACTTTTCAAGGGGGTCCTTGGTTCTTTGGAAGGGCAGGGCTTTTCATGAAGCCCTAGCATACTAAATTTAAAGCTAAAGAAGAGATGCCTTCTACAGGTCCCGTGTGGGTTAGACTCTTTGGCCTCCCAATTGAATTCTATAATCCGACTATTTTTTCTTTAGTTGGAAACTATTTAGGAAATTTTATGATGATTGTTGATTGTACTAAAAAATTTGAATATATTATTTATGCTCGGATTTGTGTTTTAATGGATTTTGACAAACCCCTACCTAAAAATATCACTTTACAATTTGGGGAGGACAAGTGGGAGCAAGTAGTAGACTATGAGAACATTCCTTTTCATTGTAGAATTTTCCATGAATATGGTCATTTGGCTAGTGTTTTCCCAAATAAAATTCCATATAAAAAGAAAGAATATATAAATTCCGCAAGTTTCCAAATGCCTAAGAAGAAGAACACTAAAAAATAACCAGTTATAAAGTATCAATCAAAGTTATCTATTAATATGTTTGAAATTCTTTCCAAAAATAATATCCCAAGTGAGGAAGATGAAATAATGGAAACTAAAATATTAGAAACACAATTTAAAGATAAAGGGAAAAACTTAGAGATAAACCAACAAATCAAAGGATTTCAATAGAAAAAAAGGGAGAAAATGTTCATAAGAAAAACAATATTTTAAATGTAGGTCCAAATTTAGACTCTGTTGAACCTTCTAGTAAAATTTTTACTGTGGACAAGCATTCTTCAAGGCTAGAAGCAATCTCAGATTCAATTAGATTAAGTCAAGAAATAGGGAAAAAAAATTGAATATGGATTCTAATCAAAAGGCAGGTCACAAGACTAATCAATATCATATGGTAAAATAAGGTGAAAATCTTGTAGAGGAAGGTAAGATTAATGCCCTTCCCAAATTTTTTATCCCTGGTATTAATGAATATCATCACTTGGAATATTAGAGGACACAAAAGGAGTCTTTCAAAATAAAATAAAATTAGAAGAATGATTCAGATAAATCATCCACATCTTGTTTTCCTTCAAGAAACAAAGATGTCAATAGAGGATATGGAATCAATTTCTAGTAAATTTTGGCCAGCTAGAAAAGTGGCTTCCTTCAGTTCCCAGGGGACTTTTGGTGGCATTTCTTGCCTTTGGGACCCAAAATAGGTAGTTATTCACCATATGGTTGGTAATTGGGGTCTTTTGGCTATAGCTATTCAAAGCAAACATTCCAACCAAATTATGCTCTGCATTATTGTTTATGCTCCAACTAATTTGGAGGAAAAAAGAAGATAGTGGAAGAATATTACTTATATTATCTCTCATTTTCCTAAAGCTTGGATCTTGATCAAAGGATATTTCAATACCATCCTCTCTTTAGATGAGAAAATTGGGGGAAATAGAAATTTGGACAAGAGCATTGACCTCCTGAGTGAGTATATTACAAACCTCCATCTTGTGGACATCCAACTAGATATTTGGCCTTATGACTTGGTCTAGAAAAATTCAAGGCTTAGCTTGAATAATGGAGAGATTGGATAGGTTCTTGATCTCTGATAATTTCTTAATCCATGGTCACATTCCTAAAGTGAAGACTCTTAACAATGCTAGTTTGGATCATTGGTCTGTCATGGTGGAAATGTGGAAAACCAATGTGAGTTTCTCTCCTTTTTTATTTCAGTTAATGTGGCTTAGAGACAATTCCTTTAAACATCGAGTGTAACAATGGTGGAAGGAAGGTAAACCTAGGTATGGGACTAAGATGTTATGTTTTACCAAAATATTGCAATACATTAAATCCAAAATCAAGACTTGGAACTAGAAGGAGTTTGGGGATGTTCATAAAAAAATACATGAAGTTATTGCTCAACTTAAAAAATTTTGAATAAGAAAATCCATTTAGATGGCCTCACAGAGAGTACAAGTGCAGATGAAATTAAACTCACAACTCAATTAGAGGAATGGGAAAAAATAGAACTCTTATGGAATCAAAAATCTAGAATTCAATGGCTCAAAGAAGGTGATCGAAACACAAATTTCTTCCACAAATATCTTCTAGATCAAAGATCTCACAACTTTATTTCTTCCCTAAAATCAGATTCTGAAGATGTTGTCTACACTTGGGATGGCATGAACTCTACTTTTGTCAATTACTTTTCCAATCTTTTTATTTCTACTCCTCTTGACTCAGCTTCTCAATAAAATTTTCTTCAAGCAATACCTTCTCTTATCACTTTTGAGGAGAACTCTATTTTGACTGCTCTTGTTACTATCAATGAGCTTCAATAGGTAGTTTTTAAAATGCAAAAAATGGAAAACCCTAGGTCCTGATGGTTTTCCCATTGAGTTCTACCAAGAGTTTTGGGATATCCTTCATGTTGATTTATTAGAGGTGGTGGAAGAAGCCAGGAAAGCCAAATAAATTTTGAAGGTTATCAATAAAACTTATATTAATCTTGTTCCAAAAGCTCAAGAGGCTGAACATATCTCAGATTTTAGACCTATTGCTTTATGTAATGTTCTTGTCAAAATCATTACTAATATCATGGTAGAAATGTTGAAGCCTATTTTGCATAATATTATTTATCCTAAACAAGGGGGTTATGTGGAAGGGCATCAAATAGTTGATGAGATATTTCTTGCTTAGGAAGCCATCCATTCTATGGATATGCAAAAATCTCCTTCCATGTTTATTCGGTTAGACTTATCCAAAGCATATCAATTTGGTTTCTCTCAGGATTGGATGGATTGGATTATGGGATGTATCTCTTTATTTTCCTACTTAGTTCTTATCAATGGCAGGCCTTCTTAGTTATTCCCAGCTTCTAGAGGTATTAGGCAAGGTGAACCCCTATCCCCTTATTTATTCATCATTATTGTTGAATGCCTAGGTAGGGCTATAACCAAAAATAGAGAAGAGAAAACCCTTGGGGGAGTTACCATTGCTCATGGAGCTAGACCTATCTCTCATCTTCAATTTTTGATGACTCTACTCTTTTAGGTAAAGCTACAGTTAAGGAAGCTTCTACTATTAAGCAAATCATTAGCTATTTTTCTAAGGCTACCAGGCAATTGATCAATGAAGACAAATCTAAAGTCATTTTCTTTAACTGATCTACCAAAAAAGAATCCATGGTATTGGATAAATTAAGATATAAGAAGACCTCCCTTCTAATCACTTATTTAGGTATTCCCATCAATATTTGAAAATAGAAAAAAATATTGGAATTGGTTGTTGGACAAAGTCAAGAAGAAAATTGGAAAGTGGACCAATAGGTGACTTTCTTCTGGGGTAGAATCACCTTGGTAAAATTAGTCCTTCAGGCTATTCCTATTTATGTTTCTACCATGTTGAATATCCCAAAGGATGTTCTTCGAGAACTGGATCAAATCAGTCATCGGTTCCTCTTGAGTGGTACTAAGGAGAAAAGAAAATGGGCCTTGGTGAAATGGGACACTTTATGTCTTCCTAAGAATGAAGGGGGTTAGGATTTCAATATGCTATTAATAACAACAAAGCTTTAGCTACTAAATTATATTGGAGGATTTTGCATAACCCCAATGCTCTTTGGACCAAGAATATCTATGCTAAATATGCTGAGAATAAAAGTCCTGAAGACCTTGTTCACTATCAATTTCCTTCTAAAGGTTCTCCCATTTTAGTAGTTCTTAAGACTGGTGAGGATTTTATAAAGAAAAAATTATTTTGGATCATTCATAATGGTCAACAGGTAAATTTTTGGACAAATTATTGGGATGGTCACAAGCCTTTGATAACTTAGTTTCCCGATTGGAGGCCTTGGATGGAGGAGCTTCACCGAGCTAACTAGATAAAGGTGGCTAATTATTATCGGTACCATACTGGTAATTCAAAGGTTGGTAGATATTGGATCCCTATTGAGGATTGGCCTATTCAAATCCTAGAAAGGCAAAGACAAGATATCCAGTGCATCCTTCATATGATATTTCTCTCTTGGTCCCATGATAAAGATTGTTTTGGATGGAACAACACTACTAAGGGTGAGTATTCAGTTGCTCAAGGTTATTTGGCCTTATACCATAATAATCCCAACCAATTATTTGACATATTTTCTCAATTGTGGGCTCAAAAGCTCTAGCCTAAGGTGAGGTTCTTTACTTGGCTTTTATTGCATCATAGGGTGCTTACTAGGGAGCATCTTATGAAGTGTGGTTTTCATGGCCCTTTTAGATGTGAAATGTGTGAAGAGAATGTAGAAATTCTCAGCCATATTTTTATTGAGTGTAATTTAGCCTCTAAGATTTGGAGGAGAATGGCCACTTTACTTGGCTTACAGTGGTCCAATTTTTTTACTTTTGAAAAAATTTGGAGGGATTGGCCTAATCAAGAGGGTGTTGATCATTTTATTAGGCAGTTAGTTTGGATGGGTTCTACCATTCTTCTTTGGAATATATGGAATGAAAGGAACAACCGAATTTTTAATCAAGAAAGGAAGGATATTCACTATATCTAGAAAAATACCATTTCCAACTTAGTTGAATCAGTCCATCAACTCCTTAATCACCCCCAAAACTCCCACCAAAGATGGGATCAAGTGATGCAAATATTGAAGATTAACTCTTCTAAGAGAAACCAACTTAAAGGGAATATGAGTAATTGCAAGATGGATAGAACAAGGAATTGGCAACCTCCTCCTAAGGATTTTGGAAAAGTCAATACTGATGGAGCCTCTAGAGGGAACCCTAGAAAAGCTAGTGTGGGAGGAATTGGTAGACTTTCAGATGGCTCCTTGGTTTTTACTTTTGCTAAGAATTTGGGTATTCTTTCCAATAACCTTGCTGATGGGTATGGTATCCTTAGAGGCCTTCAAGAGGCTACTAAGGTTGGATGGGAAAAGGTACTAGTTGAGTCTAACTCTCAACTCATGATTAATATTTTGAAGACTCCTAAGAATCATAAGATTGATTGGAGAATAAAAAGAATTATTGAGAAGATTTAGTTAATCTAGATGGGATTTTTGAAATTTGATTACAATCATGTGGTTGGAGATCAGAACAAGAGTGCTGATGCTTTAGCTAATTGGGATTTGGAAAAAGGTGATCTTACTTTCTACGACCACCCTCCTAGATGGTGGGCTTCAAAAATAAGGGAAGCTCTTCTTTCTATCATTTCTTTGGATGGCTCCAGTTCTGAAGGTACCTAGTTTCTTCTTGCTTTATTTTTGCTTCTCTTTAGTTAGGTCAGGGTATTTTAGTTCCCTAGCTCAAAATAATATTTCTTTTGTTTCCTTTGTTGATTCTTGCCTTAATAGTATTTTGGTCTAGAAAGATCATTGTTGTGTTCTATTTTTTCTTTTCTATTTATGTGTGTGCTTTTTTTTTGTGTTGTTTTGTTTTTGTGTTGTTTTTGTTGTTCTTGTGTTTTTGTTGTTTTATGTTTTTTTGTTGTTGTTCTTATGTTTATGATGTTCTTGTGCTTGTTTTTCTGTATGTTTATGTTAATTAGTGTTTTTGTGTTTTGGTGTGTGAGTGTTTTCTATGTTTTTATTTTTCTGTTGTTATCTTGTTGTTGGTTGTTTTTTTATTTATTATTTTTTAGGTTTTGGTTGTTTTTGTTTTTCATGTTTTTGTTGGTTGTGTCTTTGTAGCATTCTATTGTTTTTTGTTATGTTGTTCTTGTGTTTTTTTGTGTGGTTCGTGTTGTGTTTTTTTATATTATTGTGTGTGTGTTTGGTTGTGCTTTATATTTTTGACACACTCAAGGAGTAGGTTTTTTATTTTTTGTTTTTTAATATTTTTGTGTGTTTGTGTTTGTGTGTTCTTGTTTTTTGTTGTTTTAGGTTTACTCCTTGAGTATGTCAAAGGTGGTAGGCTAGGTACGAGCCCTAGATGATTTTGGCAAAATATATACCCCTACCTCCTTGGGTCTTACTTGAAAGTGGCATCCCTTCTGGGATGTTTTCCACAAAATAAAATAAAATAATGGGTGTTTGTGATTGAAGGACACAGATGAATGACAAGTGGCTAGATTTTGGTGTCTATAATTTCTATGAGCATCCATCATATATTTTATATCTTTCATCCTTTTAACACTTTATGTATAATATTTGAGTATATGGATTGCTTCTATTTAGTTTTAGAAAATACTATATATTCCAATAAGTTTTGGGTATATATAATTTATTAGATGTTACAATTGCTTTTGTGATCACTTTCTTTCTCTACTAATTGGATTTGTTTGAATTTATTCTATATGTGTTCTAGGTGGATTCATTGTATGTAAATTTTGAGGAGATATGTAAGGGGAATGAGGATTATGAGCACCATTACCAAGTTGTTTGAGGAATAGGTACTCAACAACTATGTAGAAATGACAAGTTGTAAGAATACAAGTTGATAATTCAAGAGTGTATAAAGTTCTTGCTTACAAGTATGACAATGACTACCTTTAGTAGATTGCTACCATCAAAGTATACCTCTTATAAACAATACAAAATTTGTATTAGATATTATAGTGCTTTTTAGAATTGAATGAAATCAATAGATTACGTAGATAAAATCAACAAATCATAGAAATACAAAATACAATATGAATGGGATCTATAGACATTAAAATGATCTCACTAATAAATGAATAATCACTCCACCTGATGATGAAATGTTTGGCATCAAGGCATGTAAATACTTGAATACAAGTGATATTTAGGTGAAGATTAAAGGGACCAATATTAAGGTATATTAATAAAATATTATAATAAACCACCTATACAAGATGTACAAAGAGATAATAATAAATAAAATCATCTAAATAGATTCCATTTGGGAAACTAGACCATAAATATTTGAATAGTCAACTCTCTTCTTTTGATAGGATACCCTAGCAATAAGGGGTTCATTGTGTTTCTCCATCTAACCATCAATAGTGTACTTGTTATCATAGACCATTTACAAAAAATAATACTCTTCACTTCTGGAAGAGGAATGAGATACCATGTTTGATTCTTCATTAGTGACTCATTCTCAATAAGCATAACATCCTTTGATATTAGACAATCCTTGGACTAATAATAAGTGAGAGGATCTCCAAAATTATTAACCCTTGATATTAATAAATGAGAGGGGTATTTTGATGGTGCCATTGATAGATGGTAGGCTAACCATAATGAAAGAGAGTCCAAGCCCACTTAGGCATTAGATGATCCATGGAAGACTATGGCACATATTGCATAGAAGTGGCATTAAAATCCTACATAGGAGTATCAATCCCAAGTCCACCATCCACATTAACATATAACACTATCACATAAAATATGGGAGAATCAAACTCATTTGTCATAGGGTCCAAAACTATAAGTGATAAAGAAAAGTATCAAAGAAGAAGATTCAAATTAGTATAAACTACATTTGTACTCTCATTAAGATACTAAGAAACTAGGATAATTAGAATTATAATAATAAGAATATTAGGGGCGAGGCAAGAACCACTAGAGGGGTCATTAGAGGTGAACCATAGGATAAATTAATAGGGACTAGATTAGATGGAGTAGATGGATCATATCTCAATGAATAATAACATCTTGCTTTATGATATCATGTAAGCAATAATGCTTTGAGGTATTAGAATACTCAATAAGGATACATATATGTATCATGGTGTCCACTTTATTTCATGTATCTTTAGGAATAATGACCCATGTATTGGTGTAGCACCCTAAAATTGGTGCAGTTAAACCCTTAGTAAAAAGAAAAAAATTTTAATTTTAACCTCGAAACCGCCCGTTAACCGCTCCCCTTGTTTTCCATGCAATTTTTAGGATTTGTTTTGACCATTGGATGATATCGTCGACGATTAGACGAAATCATCCCAGATCCGACGAATTCGTCTAGAACAGAACGTCCAGACGATTTCGTCCCAAAACTAAATTTTCATAATTAGCTTTTGTTTTAACATCTGCTCCAACTTGGGCAGAAGTGTGTCTGCATAGTTGGAGATTCCCCCGCTGAGGATCTCCTAGATTGGGATGATCCCCAACCTCCTAACCTCTCCCTAAATCCTATATAAACTTAGGATTTCTCTTGACTTCCCCCTGGCTGATTTTCCCTGCAACTTTAGTTTCTCATGCATTAGAACACCTTTGCACCATTTTTTGCATTGTGTCTTTCAAGTTTTCTTGCAGGAATTTTACTATTTTTCAACTGGAGCAAGCTCGGATTATCGCAGGTGATTCTAGATGATTTTGGACAATCCTGTCATAGATCGGCAATGATATCGTACGATTGGAGGCGATCTCTATTGTAGTCCAGATTGGGGGCAATCAGAGCCCGAAGTTTGCATTTTTTTATCTTCTCTTTTTATTTCCTTATGCATTGACTTAGTTTATTCTATTTTTGCATTCTAGAGTTCACCTCATTTAGCATAGATGCATGATAAAATTAAAATAAATTATCAAATTAATGCATTTCCTTTAAATTGTTATCTAGATTTATCATTTAGACAAGTTTATTATTATTTCTATCATTTTCCATTGTTTTTATAGTTGCATTTTTGGTCTTGGGTATTAGTTTTTGTGATTGCAAGTTTCTGACAAATTCGTCAGGTCGACGATGATCTTGTCTGATCTCAGATGATCGACTGTGATCTGAGACAATTTTGTGCAATTGCAGATGATCATGTAAGATTTGAGACAATCTGGACTTCCACAAACCTCATAATCTTCATCAGACATCTAGAATCAGGTACATTCTATCTTATTTAGCACACTTTCTATGTTTAGCACTCATTCATGTTTTCTGTATCCATATAAATCAACATCAACATATAGAATAGCTTAGATTCATCTTGGCCAAACCTAGGAATTGAATGATTGAATATAAAAATGAACACATCAAACCCATTCCCAACCTAGGCATGGAAATTGCCACTCAAAGTTTCCTGGTGAACCCACCATCCATTGAAAATTCACCCTTATACCCCTCCCCCGAGAGGTGCGACCTTCAAAGGGCCTCTCAGTCTAAGGTATTGTCCCATACTTCTTGCATCCCCCTTCTAGACGCGGATCCTATAGCCCAAAGGTAAGGATGCAAAAAATTTGGAGCGATACATTTTGGTGAACCCGACGTGAAAACTAAAAACATTTTGAAAAAAAAAATAGAAGAAGATTATTAAGACTGCATATCATATTTAGATGGTAGATTATAATAAAATATGAGCTCTCACTATAAATTTTAAAAATCAATTAGCAGCCATAGAGATTATTTCATCTAGATCAACCGAACTTAGGCAAATTAAGAGGTTTTTCCTAGATAGAATCTTGGATCTTGATCAAGTGACTTTGTACCATGAGCTTCAGAGAGCTTGCCATAGGTGGTTAGCTGATAAAAGAGCACTTGTGTCTTTCGATTTGTACACCTTTGAGGAATACCTCGACAACATAGTTGTAGTACATAAATTTCTATCTCGTATAGAGGATCAAGAGGTCATTATTATGAATAGAAAGAGATGGAATAGAGTTCCTAGAGCTGTGTTATATCGAGAGTATTTCCATGAAATTTATTTATACAGGTCAGAGTCTAAAATAGATAATATCACCATAGCATATTTTGTCAAATTCTTGAAAAACCATTTCCAATTTGAAGAGGAGCATTTCATGACTCCTGATGAACTTGATCCTATTAATGATATCCATAAACTATTTATAGAAAACTAGGCCATTCTTTTATTATTAATATTTCTTGCATTTAGTATGCTGTTTGTTGTCTTTATAATATTATTTAAAAAAAAAAAAACAAAAATATAACAAAAAAAAAATTAAAACGTTTTCTTTAAGTATTATAGTAGGTATATAATTAAAATATATACCTCCTAGATTTGTCAAATATATCTATATAAATATAATATAAGTTTAAGCATAATGACTAGACTTAGGAATGGAAAACAGACTGAAGTAGAAGAAGATTGGTTAGGAAAACCATCAAAAAACCTAGATGTCCTTCCTGAAGACCCAATTCAGAAAGAAGGAACCCTAGACCAACAAGAAGAAGAGTTTTTTGAAGGAAATGAACAAAGATAAACTATTAAAGAGGAAGGATCCTCATCCCCTAAAATGTCTCCGGGAGGAGCTGTTACTTTTGATAACATGGAACATTTTTGGAAGTTCCTCAATACTAATATTGGCACTCTTAATAAATCAGTCCATATGGACAAGGATCAAATTAGTGACACTCAGGCAACCCTATAAGAAATATATCACACACACACTAATCCCTTTTCCTTTTTTGATCAAGAAAGTGATCAAGCTAGACCATCCAATTTGGATATGGCCGCTATAATCTAGAACATGCAACAACAATAGGTTACCCAACCACCTAGAGTGCCTATTATCAAGCCTAGAATTATTCCCACACAAAATAAACCTTCATTCACTGCTCTATTTCACCAAGCTATTGATCAATATGCCTCAAATCAACAAAAGCCCAAAGAAAAACCAAACACCAATTTCAAACAATCTGGGATACAACATAATGCTACTACAAATCTTATTCATAATACTCTTCCTACCAACCATTTACATAATAGCAATATAGCATCTAATCCTTACGTCCCGCCATCTAAACTATGGTGAAACAATACTCATGTACCACCAAACCAATATGGTGGACAAACTAGTAAACTTAAAACTATGGTGAAACAATTAGTTTCCTATATGGACCAGATAGATCCCTACCATCCCTCGTACAATTATCGAGAGATGTGTAGTCAACCTCTAGATCCTATAGTTGTAGCACAGCCATATCCTAAACACTTTCCTCTGCCTGTCCTACCTATATACAAAGGAACCGAAGATCCCATAGAGCATCTTCGTATGTTTAGGATAGCATGTCATGATATATCACATGATGACTTGTTATTACTAAAAATGTTCTCGAAAAGTTTAGGAGGAATGGCATTAGAGTGGTATTATCAATTACCCACTCATTCTTTGAGGAATTTCGAAGAAACAACTGAGTCTTTTGTTCATAAATTTAGTGCCTACATCGAAAGGCATGTAACCATTAAATATTTGTACAACTTAAAACAAGACAAAGATGAATGTTTTTTTGATTTCCTAGCTCGATGGAGATAGTTTATAGGAAAATTATGCTTTGTGTTACCTTATCAGGAAATGCTGGATATCTTTATCAATAATTTACAAGAACAACTATCCTATGAGTTATCAACTGCTCCCTTGACCACCTTCGATCAAGCTATAGACTTAGCTCAAAGAGTGATGATCTCATTAGGAGAGGACAACTTAAAAAGAAAGATGATGAGAAAACATCCAGAAATCAATATCAAAATAAACAAGTTGTGGGTGATGGAGTCACTGATAGTAGAAATATTGCTACTGTTAATGCTACAAAGACAATGAAGAAGTTTATACTGAAACCTCCTGATAAACCACCTTGAGAATTTACTAGGTTAAATCAACCTCTATCAACCATTCTACCACAATTATTAGAACGAGGTTTGATCCAATTACTAGCTATCCAGGAACCTGATCCAACTATACCCGGATACAGAGCTGATTTACACTATGATTTCCATAGAGGACCTAGACATGCTACCAACTCTTGTAAAATATTAAAACATAAAATACAAGACCTGATTGATAACAATGAGATGGAGGTGCAAGCCTTTCAACCTAAACAAAATCCTCCTAATAATGCTCAAAATAACATCCCCCAAAATCAAATCAGAATGCCAATCAATCATTAGACATATTTCAACATCCTTTACCAAAGCATGGTAAAGAGGTGGCTAATAAAATTGAGCATCATAATATTCCCCCTCCTACCCGATATGTAGGGACTATTAGTGGAAATTTACCTGCTCATGATCTGCAAATATTTGACACAACTTTATCCATGGTTACGACCAGACCTCTATATAATATTTGGACACCTGACCTTAGTGATATAGAATACGAGACTGAAAGTGACATGGAAATCACATAAAATCAATCGAATAGTTCTGAAGATGAATCAGATGTTATTCAACCTATCACAAATTCTATGGTTTCGGAAGAACCATTCCCAAGAAGAGTCACTACTAGACCATCTTCACACCAATTACTTTCTAATGAACAAGCCATAAAAACTAGACCAAGACCTATTCATCATCCGTAAAATAATATTGTAGGTACCATCGGAGTTGTTACTAGATAAGAGGATCAAAATTCTCAACAAGATCAAACTCAGAAGGATGGATCAGCTCCATTTGTTTTGAAAGTTCCTAATAAAGGGAATCATGCGCCTAATGTTCAACCTAAATCTCCTTATAATATTAATGAACAATTATCAAATACTACAACTAGAATTTCCATTTTGGACCTTTTAAGATCTTCTCCTACACATAGGGATGAATTAATACTCACATTAAGCCAAATGATGGTACCACAAAATATTCAACCTGAAGCCATGGCCAATACTATCATAACTTGATAAGTCGATTGTATTGAATTCTGGGATAGAGATATACCGCAACATAGTTTACATAAGGATAACCCCTTAGATATTATTGCCCTAATTGGAGATGTAGCAGTTAAACGAGTCTTGATTGATAATGATTCATCTTTAAACATTTGCACTTTTGACTTCTACCAAAGATGTGGGCTTAGAAGTGACAAAATGAAAAGAACTGATATGATTATAAAAGCCTTCAATGATGAAACACAAGAAACGTGTGGAGTTATTACGATCCCATTGCAAGTTGGTCCAAGAACCTTAGACATGATCGTGTTTATTGTACATTGCCCTGCATCATACAATATACTCTTGGGTCACCCTTGGATCAACGCGATGTGAGCTATTCCCTCAAATTTACATCAGTGTGTTAAATTTGAATTTAAAAATCAGTTGGTTACCATTCATGGTGATCCCAGACCCTTTGATATGTGTGCTTTGGAAGAACTGGTTGGAGTTCAATTTTGCCCTGCTCTGTCATCCACACATACTAATTCTTATTATTCGTCTAAAAGTGTGAAACACACACCCATAACATCATCTAATTTTTTTCCATCAACTCCACCTCTATATATAGTTCAACCATATTTCGAACAAACCACATTAGGACCTCAACAAGATCCTAAACCCACAACCAATGCTTCTTGTTTTACTCCTATAATTTCCATACCTATAGAATTATCCATAGACATCCCTACAATATCCACACCTACCAGAGGCATGTTGTCTGCATTCGAAGATGTAGGAAATGTTCCTTCTACCTCTTATGCTCTTACTGATGAGCTCTTACCCGATTTATCTAAAATTCTTATATCAGAAAAAACACATGCTGCTATGCAAGATTCCCTTATTTTAAATAATTTTCCACCCTCTCCTCATACCTTGGGCCTCCCACAGCCTATGGGAAGTATTTACCAAGTCGAGAGTTGTGCTTTTATTTATAAGGGATATGACTAGGGTAGAATACCCATAAACATCAAGACTCATTATGATGGATATGCTTGATGTTATTTTGCTAATAAGTATATTAAAGCTAAATCTATAATGCTTAAATTGGGATATAAATGGAAAGGTTTGGGACCTTTCAAAAATGGTATGAAATAACATTTTGAGGTAGATCCATGGCCTTCCTGATGTGGTGTGGGCCTATTTCCTAGTAAGGGTCAGCCCTTCCCATTTGAGATGATGACCATCTCATATGTTACCAAGATTATTTGGATAAAAGTGATGCTTTGCATTTAATGAATAATCCATTTACATGTAATATGCTATCCATAGCTTACCCTGAGATGATCGCTAAATTCGACGATGAGTTGGAGGGAGATATCTTCCATGATGTCTCCGTTGAGGAATTATTACATAACAAATTTTATTTTGATGGCTCTATACCTAGTATAGCCCAACTTGAGGCCATGACTCCTCAAGATGAATTATCTAAGCTAACCTTGGAATAATTACAAGAATTGGGCATTTCACCTGCCCCACCTAATTTTGAGAGATATCTACACATGGAAGTAGAGAATGTCATAAAAATTAACATTGGAACCAACGATAATCATCACATAATCAACATTGGATCATAATTGAGTCAAGAAAAATAGGATAAATACATTGCATTTCTTAAGGAATATGAAGATGTCTTTGCTTGGACATATGAAGATATGCCAGGATTAGACCCTTCTGTAGTTATGCATCACCTAGTAGTCCATCCGGATGCTAAACCTGTTAAACATAAACTTAGAAAAATGCATCCTAAAGTGGCCTTACTAGTCAAAGGGAAATTAGAAAAACTCGTGAAGGTTATTTTTATACAAGCCATTGATTATGCTGAATGGATCTCGAATGTAGTTCCAAAGAACTAAGAAAGAAGCTACCAAAGTTAAGGTTTGCACAGACTTTAGAGATATTAATGCTACATGCCCTAAAGATGATTTTCCTCTTCCCAACATGGATCAGATCATTGATTTTACTGTTGGGAGTGGAATGATATCCTTAATGGATGGATTTTATGGTTATAATCAGATCAGGATAGCTCCTAAAGATTAGGCTAAAATAGCCTTTATTACCCCTTGGGGGACCTTTTGTTGGAAAGTGATGCCATTTGGTTTGAAGAATGCAGGTGCAACATATCAACGAGCCATGACTTATATCTTTCATGATATGATGCATGATATTCTACATGATTATGTAGATGATATTATAGCTCATTCCATCAAAGAATATGATCATTTAGATGATTTGAGAAAATCATTTGATCGGTTAAGGGAATATCTTATCTAACTGAATCCAACCAAATGTATATTCAAAGTTAAGTCCGATAAATTATTGGGGGTTATAGTTTCTTTACATGGCATTGAAATTGACCCTCTCAAGATCGCGGCTATCACTGATATGCCCGCACCCACAAATATATCCGAATTACAGAGTTTACAAGGTAAAATTCAAGCTATTTGTCACTTCATTGATAAGTTGGCAGACAAAATAGGACCCTTTCTTAAGCTTCTTAAGAAATATGTCTCTTTTCATTGGGACGACGAATGTCAGGAAGAATTTGAACTCCTCAAACAATATCTCCTTAACCCACCTGTGCTTTTACCATCTAGAACTGATCACCCATTTATCTTGTATATTTTTGCTTCAGATCTTGCCTTAGGAGCGATGTTAGCTCAACTTGACGATGAGAAAAGAGAGCGTGGTAATTATTACATTAGCCGAACCTTAATTAGTTATGAAACCCGCTACACGAATTTAGATAAACTATGTATAGCAGTCATATTTTCTACATAGAAACTATGCCATTATATTCTCAGTCAAAAAATGTATGTTATTGCTAAATTCGATCTTTTGCGATATCTCATGAGTTGACCATACTTATTTGGTCGCACAACAAAGTGGGTTCTTGTGCTAAGCGAGTTTGAACTCATGTTTATAGGACAAAAGTCTGTTAAGGGTCAAATCATAGTAGATCAACTAGCTGCTGCACCCTTAGAGTCTACCCATCCCCTCATCATTGAGTTTCCTGATGAATGCCTTACATTAGAGGCAGACCATCTAGAGCAATGGTCCCTATACTTTGACGGAGCCCGATGCATGAGTGGGGATGGTGTAGGTATTATTTTAATATCTCCATAGAAACATCTTATACCTCTGTCCTTTAAATTAATGTTTGCTTGTACTAATAACACTGCTGAATATGAGGCTCTAATCCTTGGATTATGAGCTACCTTAGCACTAAAAATTAAAAATCTATTGGTTTTCGGTGATTCTCAACTTGTCATAAATCAAATCAATGATGTTTATCAGACCAGAGATGATAAATTACGTCCATATAAATAATATATCTTACAATTAATATCTTTATTTGATCAAGTTACCTTGGAAGCTATTCCTCTAACTAGCAACCGTGCGGCTGATGCTATGGCTACAATAGCATCTCTTTTTCCCTTGGAGTTAAATGATGAATATGCTACCATCATTATTCGTCGACTCCAGGAACCCACTTCAAATAAATCATGCTTAGAACCTTTGGATGTGTTTCTAATCAACGAAACTACTCCTGATCCTTGGTACACTGATATATTTAATTTTCTTCAAAATGGGACCTTCCTTGAAGGTTGTAATAGCAACCAACGCCGGTTATTACGTAGACGAGCAAGTCGCTTCGTACTTATTGGCAATACGTTGTATAGGAGATCTTTTGAAGGTATCCTATTGAGATGTTTGAATCTAGAAGAATCTAGATCAGCTTTGAGTGAAGCCCATGATGGATCTTGTGGGGGACAATTTAGTGGTAGCACCATTGCTAAGAAACTCCTTAGGATAGGATATTTTTGGCCTACCATGGAGAACGATGCACATGATTATATGTGCCATTGCGACAAGTGCTAGAAACATGCTGAACTTGTCCATGCGCCTACACAAGAATTGCAGGCTATTTCATCCCCTTGGCCATTTTCAAAATGGGGCTTAGACATCATTGGAAAAGTCAACCCTGTGTCATCTGATGGACACAAATTCATCATAACCACCACCGAGTATTTTACAAAGTGGGTTGAAGCTATACCCTTAGTTTCCTACACTAGAACCCAAGTTTCCAAATTTATCTTTAATCAAATTATTTGTAGGTTCAAAATTCCTGCAAATCTCATCTCGGATAATAGAACTTGTTTAAAAAATAAAGATGTCAAGAAATTATGTCAAAAATATAAAATTCAACATCGTTGGTCCACTCCCTATTATCCTCAGGGTAATGGCCAAGCAAAAGCATCTAATAAAATATTAATCAAAATCCTTAAAATAATGGTCAACAAATCTGGCTGATATTGGCACATCCAATTATATCATGCTTTGTGGGCTTATCGAACTAGCATTCGTACCCCCATGGGCACTTCACCTTTTGTTTTGTTTTATGGCGCTGAAGCAGTTTTTTCCTTTGAATTAGAAGTTCCTTCTTTGGCTCTACTACTTCAAGATACTGAAGTAGGAGATGAATATCGTGCTGGCAGATTTAATCAGCTGGAACTCCTAGATGAGAAGCACATCAATGCTTTGGAACATCTTCGTGCCTACCAAAACAAGTTCAAGCGAGCATACGTCAAGAAAGTTCATCATCGATCCTTTGAGATCGACGACCTTGTCTTGAAAGAAAATAAAAAAAATACTAATGCAACTAAAGACCTTAAAGGTAAATTTAAGCCCAACTGGCTTGGACCATATATCATCACTGCTAAATTTGGCTCGGGAGCATACCGATTAGCTACCTTAGATGGTAAAAATCTTAAAGAACCTATGAACATTATGCATCTTAAACGCTATTATGCATAAAATCTGGTCATTTCATCATTGTATATATTGTTATTTTGCATATTGTTTTCTTTTAGTCATCCATATAAAAATTTCAAAAATAGTAATAGTATTTATTCTTTCAATTCATAAATTAAAATAAATAAATAAATAAATCAAAATCATCAAAATCTTCAAAAACATCTTTTATTTCTTGAAGTATTGCAGTTATATTTTCAATTATTTTGTATAAATTAGCATTTATTTGGAATCCCGCACTTTCACACTCACATGAATAAATATCTTGATTTTATTTGGTATGATTATTAATCTCTCTTATATTAAAGTCCACAGTTGAATTAAATAAAGTTTTGAGCATAGAGAACTGATCTTGTTATTTACTTGAACCAAGCATCTCTTTTTACATTAAAATGATTTCATTGCAAATTTGATATGATGCTACATAGTAGAAATGGTTTCTTGAGCGAAAATTTTCCCCTGCTATCCTATCATGCACATGGTCTAGAATCTTTGAGAATTGACAAAAGGACAAGCTCACCCCTACCCAGAATAAAAATCCCTTGCTCTACAGCCAATCCGAGCAAGTATCCCTACTATAGGAAGAAAAAGAAAAGTTAAAGCAAATGATAAAAAGAAATGATGGTATAATTCCTACGAAATTGTTCAAAATTTTATCACATTTAGGAATTTATGCCTAGAAAAAATCATATTTATTTTATATTTCATGCATAATATTTTTATGAAAATCTGAAAAAAAATCATCACCATCATCATTTTCATCATCACAACACAAAGTCTTAAGACAGTCTCTTAAGCACTCTTTTACTTTTAACAATATTTCTATACTAGGATTAGCTTGACGACCTAGCGAGCGGCGACTCCATGAAATGGTCTATAATAGCGACAATGTCCTTTGAAATTATTGTTAATAATCCCTTTTATTTTGCATCAAATCACACCACCAAAATAACCAATTTGTTTACATCAGATTATTCCATTTAAATTTTATGGCATGACATAAAATTATAATTTATTTCCAACAACATAATTACATGAGTAATCAATCAACAATCCAAAATTAAAGCATCATACAACATATACACAAGTCATATCATCAAAAAATCATATATATATATATATCAAAAAATTATGTACATCATATCAAAACTAGATTGGTATGCCACAATCTATACCCTGGCATACTCAATCCTCTTAGAAATATGCACCCAATCTACAGTCTCTGGTAGCTAGTCTCGAGAAGCCCTCGAGCTCTTAGCCTCATCTCCTCTCCCACCCTGGCATGGAGGAGGTGGTCCCATAGAGGTTCAAGCTGTGTCTCGGGTCCTCATCGTTGATCGTGAGGATGTCCTCGACGATCCCACCCTGATTGGCTTCATAATTCTAGTTGGCAGTTACAACCTCTGGCCCTCTAGAACCAGCTATAAGTATGCTCCCTGATAGAACATAGTTTGAGCCATAGACCATGCCAACTCCTGTATGCTCACCCCTCCGCTCTGAGCCCTGAGTCTTGTAGCCTCATCCTGTAGTGTCTACACCTGATCCCGAAGGCAGGAGGATCTCCTAGATTGGGATGATCCCCAACCTCCTAACGTATCCCTAAATCCTATATAAACTTAGGATTTCTCTTGACTTCCCCCTGGCTAGTTTTCCCTGTAACTTTAGTTTCTCGTGCATTAGAACACCTTCGCACCATTGTTTGCATTGTGTATTTCAAGTTTTATTGCAATAATTTTACTATTTTTTAGCTGGAGCAAGCTCGGATCGTCACAGGCGATTCTAGATGATTTTGGATGATCCTGTCGCAGATCGGTGATGATCTTGTACGATTGAAGGTAATCTCGACTGTAGTCCAGATTGGGGGCAATCAAAGCCCGAAGTTTGCATTTTTTTATCTTCTCTCTTTATTTCCTTATGCATTGACTTAGTTTATTCTATTTCTGCATTCCAAAGTTCACCTCATTTAGCATAGATGCATGATAAAGTTAAAATAAATTATCAAATTAATGCATTTCCTTTAAATTATTATCTAGATTTATCATTTAGGCAAGTTTATTGTTATTTCTATCATTTCCCCTTGCTTTTGTAGTTGCATTTTTGGTCTTGGATATCGATTTCTGTGATTATAGGTTTTTGACGAATTTGTCTGACAAATTTGTCAGGTTGACAATGATCTTGTCTAATCTCAGACGACCGACTATGATCTAAGATGATTCTGTGCAATTACAGACGATCATGTAATATTTGAGACGATTTGGACTTCCACAAACCTCAAAATATTCATAAAACATCTAGAATCAGGTATATTCTATCTTATTTAGCACACATTTTATGTTTAGCACTTATTCATGTTTTTTGTATCCATATAAATCAGCATCAACATATAGAATAGCTTAGATTCATCTTGGTCAAACCTAGGAATTGAATGATTGAATATAAAAATGAACACATCAAACCCATTCCCAACCTAGGCGTGGAAACTACCACTCAAAGTTTCTTGGTGAACCCACCATTCGTCAAAAATTCACCCTTATATCCATCCCCCAAGAGGTGCAACCTTCAAAGGGCCTCTCAGTCCGAGGTATTGTCCCATCCTTCTTGCATCCCCCTTCCGGGTGTAAATCCTATAGCCTAAAGGTAAGGATGCAAAAAATTTGGAGCGATACAATTGGATATAAATATTTGAAATCTAGATATATTTAAGTTTATCACATGTCAATTTATCAATATGAAACATACCTTGAATGGCTTGTATTAAAGTTTGATTAATGATATGAGTTGCACAAGTTACTACTTTGCCCTAAACATTAGGCTTCATCTGCTTGGTATGCAAAATACACACATATATATATATATATATATATATATATATATATATATATATATATATATATATATATATATATGCCCATGATAACCCCTTTCTTCCACTCAACCATCCTATTTTGTTCTAGGGTAATCATTTAAAAGGAATTTCCATAGAAAACCAATAAATCACCAAAATAATGATTAACATACTTACCTCTTATATCTATTCACAACGACTTGATCATCCTATTAAATTGATTCTTCACAATATCCTTGAAGTATTTGAGCTTACCAAAGGCTTTATATTTGGTACAAATGGTGTACATCCATACATGTTTGGAAATATAATCAATAAATATAATAAATTACTTATTACTAGAAATAAATGGTGCCTTGGTAGAACCACAAATATCATCATGAATAAGCTCTAAGGTTTATGTAACACACATAACATTCTCTTTTGAGAAGCCCTTATGATGCTTCCACAAGATAGCCCCTTAAAAAACACTAGGAGGAGAAATAGGAGGAATACCAATAGCCAATTGATTTCAAGTGTTGTATATCAAGGATCCATAACTAATATTCTCAAGTCTATAATGTCATTGCTTGCCAATGTCATCCACTTATTCCACCATAAGCATAAGTATTTATTTTTGGAGGAAGAAAAAAGAGACAAAAATTACCAATATTATACATTTTATTAGACATATCATAAAATCCTAAGGTAATTATATTGAAACCATTACCATTGTCCTTAATATTACCCATCAATCTGACCAAAAATCATCTTTCTTAATTTTATAAGAAACAAAATAGATGGAAACAAGACTAGGACCTATATCTAGAAAAGGAATAAGTTCATTAAATTAGGAGGAACCAATTATCACTTTAACATATCTATCTACCTCTAGATAAGAGTCATGACAAATGATCACATGTTCTCCAAAATATTATTCACTATAATCATACAAAATGTGACTATGCTTAGTTATGTGTTGGGTTGCCTCTAAATTTGTAATCCACACTTTGAAGGAACTAGATGTCTAATACATTGAATGAATAATTATATATACCTATATATATTTCACCATCATGATCATCCTAATTTTAGAAAAATAATATAATGACATCAAAACCCTCCTTTTTGGCTTCTTCAATCTTCTTAATCTACAATTGACAAAACTCTACCTTGAATTCTTCTTTATTACCAAAACTATAATCTATCTTCTTTGAAAGTCTTGCTGGATTTCTTCTCTCCTTTTTGTAAAAATTTTATTTAACCACTTATTTTTCATGATATTGGAAAGTAAGAGAATGAATCTTATGCCTCTCTTGTCAAGCCTAATAGTGAAGGAAATATTTGGACACATCATAAATAAATGGGGTAGGAATCATAGGAAAATATACTTGAAGCATATCAAATAATAGTGATTGTATCATATTATTTAGAAATATTTTTAATATAATATTAAGAATATTAAGAGCTAACGTTTCACAAGTACCTCATATTGCAATACAAATATCTTCTTTTACTTTCTTGAACTAAATGATGTCATCAACTATCTAAAAACTATGCATATACAAAGTGGCAAGATCTACCTCTAATTTGTTATTCTTTATGGAGTCAA